>JANHFK010006514.1:26839-40823 GCA_036250565.1 Sibynophis collaris
GGAAGGTTTCTGCAAAATCCCCATTTCCTCCCGATCAGCTGGGAGACAGAGAATAGATGGGGGCTGGGCCAGTCAGAGGTGGCGGTTCTCTGAACTACCCAAAATTTCCACTACCGGTTCTCCACAACTGGTCAGAACCTGCTGAATACCACCTCTGGACCACAGTATGTTTCTGAAATAATTTGTAAAAACAATTTAGCATTTACCTGCAATTCTTTAAACAACTGGGATTGTTCTGGGATCAGGATGAGCTTTACACAGGATTACATTCATGTCTTGGGATACTCCAAAGCTCCTTTTTGGATCTGAATCTGTACCACACAGTCTTAGATAGGATAACCACAATAGACTTCTATTGATCTTTTCATTAATTCCATGCATTATAGGGAAAGCATAATAATTGAAAATACATCTGTAGAAAGTATTATTATGCTTTCCCTATAATGCATGGAATTAATTTCATTGGGGCCCCTGCCAGTTTTATTTCTCAAATATCTACTTAAAATTTCTGTGGTGACCAAAAGGAGGTTACAATGCTTTCTGTCAGCACTAACTCACTGCTAAAAAGTGTGATACAATGGCTAAGACCTTTGGATTCACAGTTCCTTGCCTAGATATAAAAGAGAAAAGTAATGTTGTTAAGGAAGACCCCTTTTTTTTAAGAATTGCAGATGATCCTAGTTTAGTTTTCCATTTTTTTCCTAATAAGAAGCCTCAACATATTATAATTTACTGCAAAGGTAAATATTACTGGGGGGAAGAACAGAAATAATTAAAGAAGACTGACAACTGCTTGCTTAATATGAGAAAATAAACCCTTTTATTGAAATCATTTAGTATTAATCAGGAAAAGAGAAAGTATTATAAAAATCTCAGTTTTGGAAAGTTCTGTTTTATCTTTCAGTACATACAGTACATACAAATGTTGACACTTTAAATACAGTCCTTCCTTTTTTGAGGATCGAAACAAATTTTATATTTATATTTTATATTTATTCAAAGCAAAATGAACTCGCCTGTTTTAAATGTAAAAATACATTGTTTTACCCTTGGATATTTTATTTTTTAAATACATTACTTACAGAACTGTCAGATTATATAAACACACAGCAGTAATTTTAAAGGCAATTTGACAGTCTTTGAAATATCAATGATTGTGATCATTGTGTATCAGCAAGATCAAGCTATCCAAGTAGCAAAATTCCAATGTGAAACAATGACAGCAACAGGTTTATGGCAAGTCTGGATTCTCCTCAGTTTATGTTACATCATGAATTCATATTTTGTTCCTTTATTTATCTCTGAATCAAGCTTGTCGCTGGTGACTATATGGCTGTATCCAAGTAGCTTGCTTGGCGATAATATGGAAGTTGTTTGCCATTTCTTTCTCTTGAGATGTTTTTTTCTTTTAAACAACCAGTCTAGCCAACAGTTCAACCTGATCCTTCCGGGTCACTGAGCCCAATTTATATGCAAATGTCAGAGTTACACCATCCTCTTCTTTATGCTATCATTATTATGACTCTAAGACACAGAAATCACCTAATATTATATACATGAGCAGGACACATTTTAAAGGCTCGTAACATTTGGCTATTTCATTTGATATGCAAATAAGATTGGTCAATTCCTAACTGTCTGGCTGTTAGCAGAACTTCTAAAACCACTACCCAAAGCTGTAAGATCTAATTTTATTTTCTCTGTTGATCAGTAACCATTTTTTCTTTATCGGACATAATACAAATAATACAAAGAGTAATTTAGACATGACAATATATATATTATTATAGCACAAGTGCATCATCCATTCCAGATCAGAAGCCTATATTTCACTTAAAAGGAAACAGTATACACAGATGTGGGGTATTCCACTTTTAGCTCTGGATTTCTTTGTTAAGTTTAGAATACATTTTACAGGTCATAATTTTGCTTATTCCTTCTAAAAACAACTTCTAGCAAAACTATCACACACAATTTGACAACAAAAAATATAAATATTTCAAGTTCCCAGATTTTCCCCAATTACATTTACTTTTAAGCATTATAAATGCACAAGCTCCTGTTTCCATGGAAAATGATAGCCAACAGAGACAAGTCTATATTGGCTACAGAAATATTTAGCATTATTAGCCACAGCGGTTAATTTCCCCATATTAAATTCCACCTATCTCCCACTTTTGTTTAACCTCCAAGTTTAATGCATGCTCCTGTTGTACTTTTTGTGTTGTTACAAAATAGGATTGTGCTATTGTTTTAAATTGAAAAATATGATTGGTGCCAAGTACTGTGTATCACTTTAGAACCAGATCAACTTAGATTGTGTTGTAAGCATAGGTTATCTCTGGTTGACTGGCAGCCAATTTGCAATGCTTTCTAAATAATATTTTATAATGGTCTACAATAAACAGGTACCACTTCAGTGGAAAGATAACACTGTTCCATGATGTCATGCTGGCCAAATGATCATGGAAATGTCTTTGGACAGCGCAGACTCAGTGGCCTTGAAATGGAGATGAGCACTGCCCCTTATAGTTGGCAACAACTAGAGGAGTAAAATCCGCAGGGACTCATTTACTTTCAAAGGTCTACAGTAGCAAATGCTTCATATACATTGGCAGCAAGGACAGCTGGACATTTTTCTAGGCTAACCTGTTTGGTGTTGCTCAGTAGTTTTCATCAGAGTTGGGCTCACAGGTTCCAAATTAATAATAACAACAAATACTCCTATGCTTAGGTGGCTATTAAGGGAGACAATTAGATTAGTAAATACAATTTAAAAATTGTATTTTTAAAAGTTCAGAACCTCTGAAAATAGGATTGAAAATTTATTTTAATTTTGAGTGTGTTCACAATTATTTTTTTCCATTAGTATAAAAGAATGTCAAATATATGACACTGATAGGACTTTTTTTTCAGGCTAGAATATCTGTTAAGCAATATTTAACATTTCTTGACCAATTCTTCCATATAGCTTGGTTTTGTTCTAGCACACACAAAAAAGTATACAAGTGAAATGAGTAGTATTTATTATCCCAAGAGTATATTTAATAACTTTTACCATTGTTCAATGTTTGCCAAACACTTGAAAGCCAACCATCCTCATATTTTGAAACTAGAATTATATCAGGTTAAGACAGGAAATGAATAAATCCATGTTAATTGTGTAATCTCTAAGAAGATATCTCAGATATTCTAAGATTATTCAGATTTCATACCCTGAAGGTAGGAAAATCATGTTGTAAAAGTTATTCTCCCCTCTTTTTTCACAAAATGGACAGAAATGCCAACTTCCTGAATAAAATCTGTTCTATATAGCTTCACATTAATAAGGGAGGTTTCCCCCACCAAATATTTGCCAATCACACTACTTTGGTTTTGTCTTCTATCTATCATATTCTATCTATCACATCATTTTTTGTTTTACAGCCATTAATACTTTATCATGTTGTTTGTGGAGATATGGGAAGTAGACCCAACCCCCAGTCCATGGACAGGCACCAGTCCATGGCATTCCAGAAAGTGAGCCATGCAAATAAATGAAGCCAGATGCAGGCAGCACGTGAAAACACACCCCTCTGATCCCCAGAAAAGCCTCTCTCCAGGGAACTGGTCCCTGGGGCCCAAAAGGTTGGGGGCCACTGAAGTAGAGAATAATGCAAATCTCTCCCATGCTGAATGCTGTAGATAATAAAATTTGTGAGTGGGGTGGATTTCTTTCCTAAAATGTACACAAAACCTAATACAATTCTCATATTAGTGCCCTAAATTATATGTATTGTGTAATATATTTAATAGCATATTAGTTATAATATGTAAAAAAGGTGTAATATGTAAAAATATGTCTCCTGCTACTTACAAAAAAAAAATACTTTAGTTTCTCTATAATATGGTTTTGGTTATTCATTTTACTAAATCCTTTCCATAATATATGATTTTCAAAACAGTTCTTAGCTCATAAGTATCATGTGTGACTATATTTCCAAAATTAGCAAAAAAGTTATAAAATGAATCAGGCTTTCTGAAACAACAGTTTCTTGCTGAGTCAGACATGAAGCTACAAATGTGTCTATTTTTTTCTAATTAAGAATTAGAAATCAGAGCTAGTCTCATTTGTTTGGACAAAGAAACTTCTTTTTATAGAAAACTGGTTACTTTTCTTTGCTGGTGGTAAGTTCTCCTCTAACCATACTTTATTTTTTAAATCATATTTTGATAAGAGATCTGTGATTAGGAAAATTAATAGAGGCCAGTATAATTCTGCCTTATCCATGATTTTACTATATTATTTATTTAATAATTGATTACTGATTTTGATAAACAATTTCTAGCCCATCTATTATCACCTCTTGTTGTTACAGCATAGTTTGAAAGTGAAAAATCTAATTAGTAATATTCTTCTTGTACATACAGCTCTTTCCTCCACCTATTGATTCATATTTAACTTTGAACTACATCTTCCAATTCTGGATGATTCATTGTAATCATTGTTATCAAAGATTTCAAGTATTTGGATTCACTATATATCTCTTGAAATGATTTATAAAAACATAATCTTGTTGATGCAAATATTATTAAAGAATATTTAAAAATTGAGGCTGTAGGAGATATTTACTTTCTACATTTTTAGAGGACCACATTCTCACAGAAAAATTTATTGAATGAGAGTAAATTATTGATGCAAAATAATTTAATGTCAACCCAATGAATGATATCACAACTATTGAAAATCTCAAATTGTGGAAAGGAACCAGTTTGTGGCTCAGGTAGAGCCTTCATAATTTTTAAATTTTTTTGCTTCACAATTAACAGAGAACGACAGGAATCCTAATAGTCTCATGATACCATAATTGGTGTGAGACCATAGTCCTGCAAATGTTATCTGACAGTAAGCTCCAATGAACCAGTTAGGTTCTATTTTTTAATAGACATACAATACATAGCATATATTCTAAAAAAATCATTCCTTATATGTATTTACTCAGAAACAAGTTACACTGGCTGTATCCAAATATTGTATTAAGCCATTAGAAGGAAGTTGGAAATTGAAGTTATTGAGTCAAAAAGTAAATACAGCTTCATGGATTCTCCAAATATGTATACAATATAAGAAAAATGCACAGCAATTAGAAAGCTCTTCAAATCTTGGGACTGCATACAATCAGAAATTCAACATCCTTTAAAAAATCAAATAGTCTTATGCCACCCTAAAAATCAACAGATTTATTATACTAAAATTTTTCATGGGCTATAGTCCACTTTTCCAGATGTGTCTGAAGTGGACTGTAGTCCACAAAAAACATATGCTATAACACATCTGTTAATCTTTAAGACACCAGCAGGTCTTTTTATTGTTGTTACTGTGATGGGCTACAGCTACCCTACAGAAACACTTATAAAAGGTGTTTACCATAGAACTTGTTTCAAATTCCTTAAAATGTTATGGCCTGGCTTTTTAGATATCCTACACTGTCAACAGCTCAAGTACTCCATCAGAAAAAGGTGTCCACTAGCAGTTTTTAAACTAATACAAAAACAGGGATCAATGTGGATCCCAGTTAGGAATGAAATACTGTGTGAAGTTCTGGTGTCTTTGAAACAAATATCTAAGAAATGTTTGGCTACAATTGACATTTTTAGAGACATTTGGTCTGCATTTTCTGAAACATCAGTGATTAAATCCATATTGTTGGCTACTTTCCCCTCTGATCTGCATCTTTCTTTACATCTTGTGAGAAATTTATGAACAAAGTTATTGTTAATCCATACTGTCTGTCTCACCATTTAGATTCTTTTCAACAATCTTACTTTGCCAATATAGATAAACAATCTTCAGCAGGATTAACACATACTACTTCACATTTACAATGGAAAGGAAAAGAAAGGAAAGGAAAGAAAACAAGAAGCTGAAGTTCTGTTTGATGTCAATCAGAAGCTGAAAGTATACATGTGCTAGAAATGTGTAGATATCTAAGCCTTCAGGATATAATGAATTAGGTGGCTATTTTCAAGAAAGCTGGTTCCTCATAAAATTAGCATAAATTCATATTTTAATAGCTTGCTTTAATAAAGAAGAAAAGTATGAAAATAGTATGCAGGGTATTAGCATGTTACCTTATTTTTTTATCAGATCTCATTTCAAAGCACTAAAAAAACTATAGCATTCAGTATTTGAATTATAGAAGCCATGGTTTCTTTAAATGTAGGAATGACATTGCAGTATCTGTTTACTAAATACAGTATATGCTGCAGCCAGTTCTGTCTTAGTGTATAAGATTAACCTTCTCTAAAACAACATAACATGTACATTGGGCCTTTAGCAGAGAATTGTTTTTGGAACAGGATGACTACAACATACTTGCTATTAAAAATTTTAAAAAATGCATTCCTATCAACTATCAATATCATTTCATTTGTTTCACCTTGTTCTGCCAAAGGAATAATATTTACACTTTTTAGTATGTGCATGCTTCCTCAGCAACTCTATACCTAGTAATTCCATGTTCTTCATGCTAAAATTGTGAAACTACCATACATAGTTGTTCTCCTCATTCCAATAAATTGGATGCAAGGAAGTTTAGATCTAAGATGAGATGAGAGAGTCAACCAGTCAGTTTTGAGGAATATTAACATTTCTTGCTCAGTGGATAAATCTGGGGAAATAGCTAAATAAAGAGAACCAGGTGGACAATAACTTATGTGTCAAGGAAAAAAGCTTTGACATTGGAGGAAGAAGAGAGTAATAGGTAGGAAGTGAGAGAATTTGAGGATTTGGTAGAAACCTTTTGGGCCACTTCACTACATGATATATTTAGATTTCTGATAGAGTACAAGGAAGTTGTATGTAAAGTAAAAAGTGAAAAGATTATCAGATGTTTTACAGACTTCAGAACTTCTTGTATCAGCAGCCAATTGTATGATAAATGGCAAGGCAAAGCTATTAAACTCAGCACAGGGAGGGCTGTTTCCAAGAAGTGATGAAGATCATTTCTAAATTATAGCTAAGATAACAAGCATTCCTTCCAAGGCTAAAAGAGCTTCTTCCCTTCCCAGAAATCCTTAGAATGAATTGAGGAACTTCTGACCCTTAGAAAGTAGCATGACACCTGCAATCTTTATCTATTTTAGTGAATGTGAAGTTGGGAGTCCAATAACATCTGGGAAAGAAAAGGGACATAAATTCAGTGGTGAAATCCAGATTTTTTTTTACTACCGGTTCTGTGGGCATGGCTTGGCGGGCGTGGCAGGGGAAGGATACTGCAAAATCCCTATTCCCTCCCCACTCCTGGGGGAAGGACATTGCAAAATATCCATTCCCACCCCACTCTGGAGCCAGCCAGAGATAGTATTTGCCAGTTCTCCGAACTACTCAAAATTTCCGCTATTGGTTCTCTGAACTGCTCAAAATTTCCACTACCTGTTCTCCAGAACCTGTCAGAACCTGCAGGATTTCAGAACCTGCATAAGCTCCCCAGCTTCTAATTCAGTCAAGGACTCTGTGAGTGAGGATAACTCTCTTTTCCGCCTCACAGGCATTTTTTAGGACTGCCTTCCAAAGAACTAAAGAGTCTTCAAGAACTTCAGAAATAGGAGGAAATAGAGACTGGCCGATCTGCCTATGGCTCCCTAATGGAAAGAAGTCTTTGTGTCTTCTATGAGTGTTCCTGAGACTGACAGCAAAAATGAGTAAAACAAGTTTATTACTATAACACAGAGTTATTTATTACATGATAGGAATAGGCAAAGCCTAGCACAGAGATAACTGCCTGCTACCAGAGTTCGAGAAGAAGGAAGTTATCTGGGATCAGCAATATTTTAAATCAACAGGCAGGATAATAGACAAAGAGGGGTCCAGAGAAATTCTCTACACTCAAAGGTTGTGAAGTACTGAGGAATCAATGGCACTGACATTACATTTTAATCCTCTCCTCTGCTTGTTTCTTCAGATTTTAGTATTGAAGCAAAGAATCAGTTTTAATTCCATTCAAAGAGAAGCTGGTTCACGCATTAATATAATTGATTCCTTATCATTTGATCATACATGGAGAAATCTGTGAACTTTTTGGACTGAATTTTCTTGATAACAAGGGAAGTGAGAATTATAACTATGCCTATTAATTTGTGTTGTCTCATTCATACATGCATGTCTTCACTTGATATTACAAATATTGAGCCATTAGCCCTAATTTTATTCACAATAGCTTAACTGATCAGTTTCAGAAATGGAGGCTAGCATTAAAAAAAAGAGAAAAGATATCAATATCATTCTTCTTTACATTAAAAACAGAACATGCTTATTATATATCGGATCATCTGTTTTTTGAATGCCGATTTGGAAAATATTTCATACATTTTAAAGTAGAAACAATTACAGCCTGGTTTCTCTTCTATTTTATGTGAATAGATTTTTGTGATCTCACTAGACTTTTCTGGCTATTACTTGCATTTTCTGAGCCAGCTATTTTCTCAGCAATGTTTTAAAATCAGGAACCATTGCTTTCTAGTCTAGCCTGTCTTTAATTTGTCCATTCAGAAGGAAAACTGGAGAGTTCATGGACTTTCAAAAGAGGCATTACAAAGTTCAATGAAAACAAAATGCTGGATATAAACAAAGGATACAGCAGTTTTATTTTCTGCAGCCAAGATTTTGGATGGAAGGGCTCATTTTAGATTACTGTGGATCCCAGTGGAAGTTCATTGCAATCAATGGCAGGTATGTGACAATTGCATCAGAGTGCATGAAGAGGCTGATGGAATCTGTATTGTCTTAGCTTGCTTACATTCTGAACATAGCTGCAGGGTTATTTCTGCAGCTACTTTTAAAAGAAAAACATTTTTGAATTCTTATATGTTTCAAGGAAAGACTTTTACTGTGGCAGCTCCCTGACTTAATAGAATTTATGGATGTCACCATCAGGTCCTTATTATACCTTTCCCACTCACATTGCTTTCTGTAGTCTCTACCTTCTTTATGCTTTCCACAGAAATATAACTTAAGCAAGACAAGATGAACTAGCTATATATTATGTTTTGTTGCTATTCCACAAAGCCCTCCATATGGAAACACCCTCAGGAGGCATCACTTTTTGAGAGTTGAGGGTTGTGCAGCCCCAGAATGCTCCTTGAGACTTAAGATCGAGTTCCTAGTCTTCTACACCATTTCACTTATGAATATGATCCTGGTCTCAAATAAAGATTTTACAAACAAAAATCTTTCTTTGTTTTTATGGCTTAAAAAAATAATAGAAATTTTGAATGTCTCCTTTATTGAAGTTAAAAGAGTGCAACTGGATGTTGTCCAACTTAGTTGGCAGTCCTGCTATATCATATTCATTTTTTTTCCTTGCAAGTGCCAAAAGAATATGAACTCAACCTCTACATTTCATTACAAGAAAATACAGTGGTGAGCAATTGACAGAACAAAGCAGTCATTGTCTTAAAGCACAACTCTTTCTGCAAAGACTGCATGTATCACAAAATAATAAACTTCAGGACATTAGTGAGATTTTAAGATTATCTAGATCCCTGTTCCTATATCACTCCTTCTAACACCCCTCCCCAAGTCATACAGACACATTTTGTTTTTAAAAAATCACTATTTCAATACTTCCATCTTCTGCATGGAAGAAAATGAGATGCATGAACCTCTCTATTTTTAATATTCACTCAGGTTTGTTCAGTGGCATTTTCTTACTTTTACCCAAACCTAGGTGGAAAAATTCTACTTCCAAATAGGATTTCCAGTCTTTCTTTTAAACCTACAAGATGAGCAGCCTGAACCGCATTAGATATACTTGGATTATGATTCCCATTAGATTTAAAAGCTTCTCACTAAGATTTAGGCCCTGCTATCTGAGTGGATAGAATAGGTTTTGGAAGGCCTTAAATTATGCTAAATAGTCCTAAAGCAACACTTTGCTTAAGATACATTTTGTTACTGTCATCCCTATTTTCCCTGCAAATTTAAGCTTTCCAATTCTAATTTTAGCATACAGTATTTTCAGATAGATCATAATTAGTGTCCATAGAAAAATGTTTGCAAGAATAAGGCAAAATTATACTTTATATTTACCTTTAAATTTTTAGCCCAAGTATATGAATGAAGCCAAATGATATCAGTGGACTATATAACATTTGTTCCAGTTTATTGGTAAAGATTTTGGAAATGTTTTATCCTGTCCTACATTTTCTCTAGGAAAAGGCAAGGTTCCCCCTCCCCCCTCTCCAAGTACTCCCACCAAATCATAAATTATAAAAGATAATAATTTGGATTTGCGTTTTCTCTATTCCACACTGTCTTCACCCAGTATTTCATCAGTGAAATATTGGTCAAGACGGATCCAGAAAAGTTATCAATTTCATCAAAGTTATCCAACTTCCATACATATATATTTGAAGGCATTCATGGAGAAGCTTCTATAAAACAGGAATTCTTTGGAGAAATGGATCTTGCTGATTCTGATTAAATGGATCTTGCTGATTTTCTGATCAAAGCCGTTTAGCTACTTCTGCATAAGCTATTTCAATCTCTTTGTCTGCAGCACAAGTGTTGATGAATTCATCCCGAGCATAAGCATTGTTCAGATATTGCCACAGTCTTGTCATTTCTGCTGGGAATTCATAATTTCGATATTTCTTTGTTACAATCTAAAATAAAAGTGGAGGGGTTTAATACTTATAAATATTATTAATTTTATTAGACACAGAAGAAAGGAAATAATATTTTACAATGGCATTGTTGAGCTTGACACAAGGATGGGGGGTTTTGGCCACTGAATATGCTTATTTTTGTTTAAAGTTGTTACTGATGGTTATATGTTTATATCTTGGGTTTTAACATGTGTTTTGTTGGATTGTTGTGAGTGCCAAGAATAACTTAGGTGAGATGGGCAGGTATACAAACAAATAAATAAATAAACAAACAAATAATGTCTATAGTTAAAGAACGAAAACCAGTCTGGGGTAATGTTTAAGGAATCAGACTAGAAACTGAAAAATTGTGAATTCTAGCTCTGTCTTAGGTATCCACCCAGCTGGATGACTTTGGATTGTCTCTCTCTCTCTCTCAGCCCTAGGCAGGAGACAATGGCAATCCATTTGAAGAAATATTGTCTAGAAAACTATGAGGATTCATCCAAGCAGTCTCCAGATATCAACACTGGCTGAAAGAAAACATATAAACACGAGAAATAAAAAAAATCCACCCCATGCTTGCACAAAAAGAGCAGGACTTGTGGCACAGCAATGCTTTCACTATTTAGATGAAACATTAAAAATAAAGTAAGTTAGAAACTGTAAGACTAACTGTAGACACGATGTATTAATTTTGACAGAAAATAACTAAATGCCTAATTCTGCCAATAGAAGCCAGTAAGCTTTCAGGAATCTTAACCAATAGTTTCAAATCAAATTAACTAAATGATAATAGTATTAATTATCTCTGGTATACATAATTAGCTTTATGGAAACCTCAACAATTAGAAAATACATTTAGACAGATTGGCTTACTTTACATAATTTATCTTACTGAACAGCATGAAGAGGTGTCTGTGCTGAATTTATTTGCCAAACATCAATGTTAATTAGATGTCTTTTGCATCTAATCTGAAGTATCTTGTGCCCTATTTACGTCTTTACACTATTTTTTTTTAAATATGTGTATGACAGCAAAATGATCACCATGGTCCTGTATAATTTAAAGTAAATGGGTTTTGCTAATTACTGTGCATCCTGTTTTCTTTGACATGCCTCCATCTGCCACTACTGTCTAACATGTGGAGAAAATGCATAATTTTTATAGTAACTTTTATGTCTTCATTCACTCATATTTTTTCTCTCTCCCAAATTTCAGAAAGAAAATGCTTCACCTATAGGATGCTTTGGAACCTTTTACTTATCATTCATTGAAAAAAGCCTAAATAATGACCTCTGGCCAGCATTAAGCCAAGCCTCCCTCAAATTTGACTTCTTCCAGATGTGTGGACTTCAAGTTACAGAATCCCCAACAAGGTCATGCTGGCTGAGAAATTTTTGGCATTGGTGTTCACACATCTGGAGGACAGCTAGTTGAGGAAGCCTTCTTTAGTATGCCAGAATGTTTGACATGACTTTCTGTTTTAGTCTAGAATCTGCCATAAACTCCTGTAAAGAAAGGTGTTCAGAGATTTTTCAAATTTGTACATCCTGGAAAGGTTGTTTTAGTCCCATGTAAAATATATATTTAACCTGGAAAAATACACAACTTCTGAAGCTATATGAATTCTAAAACCATTATTTTCCTGGATGCTTCATGTTTTAGAAGGGACATAGAATGATAGCGGTAGAAGGGGCCACTTAAGACATCAAGTCCATTCTTGGGCAAGGATTGAAACTGAAATATCTGTAACAAATGGCTGTCTGTTCCATCTGTTTCTGTACATACATTGAAAGGGAGTGCCCTGCCTCTCTGAGTAATTAGTTCCATTATTAATTGCTCTTGCTGTCAGAAAATGTTTGCTACACCCTTCCATTACTTGAAGAATAGTGTTCTATTCCCACATAATATTCTATTCTCAAAATTAAACATCCCAGTTTCTTAATTTTTTCTTCATAGGACTTGGCTTCTAGTCCAATGATCATCCTGTTTTTATTCATAGTATCCATATTAGGGATGAAGAAATGCCCCATGAAAGAGTACAAAGCTTACCTGTAATTCTTCTGTCTGACTATTCTGATTTTAAGACTATAATAAAGATTTAAGGTTAAAAACTATCCTTTTTCTATTTCCCTGAACTTGTTGCAAATTTTCTGGCACTTTTTAAAGAATAGTAGCCAAAACAATTACAACATTTGAGGTAGACTCTGACGACCGCAAATATTACAGTGCCACCCCAAATACTGAAGTACCAGATGTATTTCCTAAGATGTGAAACCTATATTTTTTTCAGGTATATCACACTATTGATTCACATGCAGTTTAGAAGTAAAGTCAAGCTTAAATTTAAAAAAGTCAAGCTTAAATTAAAAAAAGGCTACTTGAGTAAGATTTGGGTAGACTGGCAGGTGAAAATCTTAAGCAAGACTAAGAGTTACACCTGATTTCATCAGTATGTATTACTTCAATATGCTTGGGTAGTACCTTAATGAATGAAATTGCTATATGTTTACAGGTTCTTCAACTCATTCAAAGGAAACTTATGGTAATTATCAATGTAAAGTTAGTCTGAATTTCTCTATCCTAACCGAAGTGGGGAAAATGTAGTATAAATGGATCTTAGTAGCAACCAACTACTGTTGGTATTTGAGTTTTAGGTCAGTCCTGGATATGAGAGCATTTCACCTTGGCAACATGCAGCTTGGGCAGGAGGTTACAGTCTGCAAGGGTCAGCTCCTCCCCATCAAGAAACTTGCGTTTTGACACTCTTTCCTCTTCAGTGTTGCTTGTGTCTATCTCTTCAGGCAAAGGATTTCTCAGATAGTCATCCAGTTTCTTCAAAGCCTTTGTTAACCCTCTCTCGAGACCTTAATAATTAGAAAGAAGTGGTTAAATCAACTGTATACTTAAATCTATGACAAAATGGAGAATGGTATGAACCAGAATGATGACAATGCCTGTAATATTAGAATGGCCTAGCCTATAAACATCCACCCTATTAGCAATATGTTTGGATTGCCAAGGACTGAAAATAGAACATATCAAAGTAATTTACAAAAAATATAAAACACATTGTTTTTAAAAAAAGAAGTAAATCAAATTCAGGTCAAAACAAGATAAAATTAATCAGATTGGATGAGAAAAACGTACCATAAACAATATATTTTACTTACTTTATTAGAGGCCAGAGGCCAAAAACTGTACATAAGAAGCACATTACAAAGGAAAATTAATGACTAACTCCATAAATATTCTATATAATATAGATATGTAAGAGTCATATCCCAAGATTTTTAGTAAAAATTCTAACTGAGCAAAACTTAATTGAGTTACAGTTAACAGGAAATTTACTGT
>JANHFK010006515.1:60181-76838 GCA_036250565.1 Sibynophis collaris
GAAACCTTCACTGGTTCCCATCTGTCTGGACAATTTCCATCTAGTTTCAGGGGATGTGGAGGAAAAGTGGTTGTACCACAGTTTCAGACAGTCCTGGGTGAAACAGATTATCTGGATCCTCTTCAGTCAGGTTTTAGACCTGGTTATGGGACAGAGATGGCATTGGTCGTATTTGTAGATGAGGTGTTTGGCAGGAACAAGATTGGGGTAATGCATTCATCCTTCTTCTTTTTGACCTCTCAGCAGCTTTAAAGCCCTTTATGGCATGGGTTGAGGGTATCTGAGGAACCATCTCACCCCAATGGGATTAACCTTCCACACTCATGCCAGCAGAAAGGGCCTATTTCAAATCCCATAGGCAAAGAATTTCAGTGGGTAGGATCCAGGAGAAGAGCCTTTTCTGATGTGATTGACCAGGTAAAAATCCCCATCCTCAGGGGGTCCATCATCTTGGGTTTTAGCCTTTCTATTCATTTTTTCTAATTGTAATTGTTTTCTTTTTTAAACTTGTAATTATATTACACGTAAATACCCTGAGTCACTGTATCAGTGAGATGGGAGGATAGAAATTTAATAAATAAAAAATAAAATAAATGTATAAATAATTGTATGGCATACTATGTACACATATTCATCTGTATATAAACTTACAGTATAAAGACTTTCCTCCCATAAAAATATAGAAACAAAGATAATACCTTGAAAAGTGGGGGGAAACAAAAAAGACTATATATTATGATGGGTACACTGAAATATATTGTTTGAGTGAAAAACAAAACATGCTTCAATTTGTCTTCAGAGAACACACATTATATTATTATAATATTAAAATCTAATATAAACTAAACTCAAAGAAAGAAAAGAAAATAGTCCAGAGTAAAAATAAAGGAAAAAGAGAAAAAAGAAGAAAAATAAAAATAAAGAAATATATAAAAAGTGACTTGCAACCTTTATTTCAACAAGTAGAAACCAATTTAGAAATTCTTCACCCTCTCTAAAATTACATTTATCTCTTCAACCCATAGCCCATCTTATCTGTAAATAAATCCATAAAGCATCATCCTTTCAGTCCTAGTCTCTCTCACAAAGTTCATAAAGGGTTGCTAGAAGTAACAATGTATTTTATTTTACCCTTGATCAAATATATCAATTTTATATTGCTTCCTTTTATTTCTAATAGTCTTAATTTTTAGTTTATTCAAATATTGTTGTAAGATTGGATTTCTCTTTATTTCTTCTTTGTCCCATTACATAGTCTTCTTAACAAGCCTCTTTTGTAAATTCAAAACCAATTTCTATTATAGATGCAGTGAAACATTCTTTTCTATATCATTATCTTGGCCAGTGAGGTATAAATCTACTTTTGATATCATCTCTATTTTGTCAGATAGTTTTTGTTTTACATCTTATTTTTCTTCAATAATATATTTTAAACATAGCCTTCCATGAAGCAGACATCATTACTCACATTGTTGATATTACCGGTACTATTTTCTGATTCCATTCTTCAAAAGTCTCTTTTAGTATTTTTATCGTCATTACATTTTGCACAGAGCTGCATATCTTTCTTCTACCTAAAATTTTTAGTCTTCCTTAATATCCACTTTTTCAAATTATAAAATTCTTTATCTACATCTGTTAAATAACTAAATGGAATCGATTTCCCATGACAAGCTGTTTATACTTTGTAATTAATTCCATAATCTTATTCTAAAAGTTTCATTATTTCAATTTTATCTAAACCTTTAGTCTATGTATTGCTTTATTGAAACAAAATGTTTTCCTTTTTATTTCAGATTCTTTAAATTATTACTCTTATAAAGCAGTTAGCTCTGCTTTTGTGGAGCTGTCTTCAGTTCACCATATTCCCACATATGCAGTATCAGTATTTTAAGTAAAAAAGGTAAGATAATTTTCTGAGTATTTTATGTCTGCTAAGATGATTTGAAGATCCCCAAATATTAAAAATCAAAATCAAATCAGGTATTAATACTGGTTCAACAAAGGTATGTCATGCATGCTTCATTTTAACAATGGCATGGTTCTGCAAGGAAAATTATCTTTACAAAATTATTTGACACATACAGTATATAACAAGCATACAGGAACTATTTTTTCCATTACATCTGTACTCCTCAAAGCACAAATATGGATTAGAGCTCTCACTATAAAGTGAGAATGAACCTTGCATTATCCATTAAAATTTTCATAAATCAAATCAGATTACATCATTTGAGTCAATGATATGTCAGCCTTAAATCTCAAACTGTGTGTAATATCTCTAACCTTAAACATTTGTCCACAACAGTTGAAGGCTGGATTGCAGCAATCAAATGAATCATTTTACAGCATAAAAACAAACATTATCACTTTGTTGTAACTCAAACCAATGTCCTGTTAATCAAAACTCTGGATGAGCAAGCAAAACAAAATCTCGTTGCAGATTTTCATGAAATTCAGTACCATTTGTTATTTGGTGGGCATGTGAGCATGTGTTATTATACTGTGGATGTTAATAAGAGTCACTCGACAGTGAGATAGGCATCATATAGATTTAGTAAGCAAATAAATAAAATATGTCACCTTGAGGCCGTTAGCTGCCTAATCCTGTTTTTTAGCACGGCTAAGAGGAATTCTGCTCAGTGTTACCATAGTATAAAATCCGAATATAGAATCTACAATGAGGCAATGGAAATCGATTCCCTAAACATGAAACAGTATTAAACTATCGCTTTTGTTCTCAAATATTAATATGTGCTGCTTTGGCAACTGTACGTTGGCAAGTTTTCAGAATAAATGCCGCCAGACAGATGGTTAAATGACACACGGCTTAATACTGTGCCTATTCACTCGGAAGCAAATCCATCAGATTTGGTGAGACTTGTGCTGCAAGACAGTGTGTCCTGGAGTATGCCGAATAGCAGCAGACTGAAAAACAGGGCATTTTATCAGCAGAATAATCTCCTTCTAGGTGGGTATTAATATCACTGCATGTAATAACAAAGATTTCCTTAAATCCCTACTCCAGTTTCTGTTATTTTACAAACATATCAAAAGGAATTTAGACAAAAATAAAGAAACAAAAGTGTGCAGCTAGAAGGCAGATACCTGCTGAAACTTTGGTGCTCATGCAATCCACAACTATTTTTTTCTATTTAAATTGGTTGGCTTGAGATGCTACATTAACATTACCCCTGATTTAATCAAGCTTTATTGACTCTATTATAGATGACTGGCTTCATACAACTAACTAAAGCCATAAACCAGGGTTTACAAACCCACAGTAAGATTCCTACATTACCCACAGTAAGATTCCTACATTAAGCCCAAATCAAGCAAACCAGTATGGTTTAGAACAATGTATGACTTATGCCATTATAACCACAGTTGTCCTGGCAACAATGACAAAATATGTCTTTTGTATTTGTATCCCAATATCACAGGTTATTACATAAGGAATTTAGTTTGAATTGTGATTCATGTTTGTCATTTCCACGCCCACGCCCCCCGATATTTATAATGCTGAAAAAGAAGAAAAAAATATTTCTAAACAAATAGCATACCGTTTTCTGAGATGAAAACTATAGTCTTAGACAGAATAAATTAAAGAGCTTTAACCAGAATAACTGTTAGTGTTGAAAGACCAGGTGCCAATACATTAAACTTGCAGGGTTCATAACAGCCAATAGGAAAATTATAAGAAAACTATAAGAGAAATGCAGACAGCTGAAACAGTTTGGCTTTGATGGATTTGGTAACATTATTGATTTGATATTCTGGCATCACTCTCTTCAGCTTTCAGTTTAAAATGTAGGGATCGGTCAGAGATCTTTTCTCTCACACACCTTCTTTTTCTCGTGAATTTTTTGGGAGCAGATGTAGGTGGTATTTCTGCACAATAACATAAAACTTTGTAGAATCTAGAATCTATCATAGATAAGTACTTTTCAAGGCAGCTGTGCTGATAAATGATATAACCTGTCTAGACAATGGCTGGATTTCTGGGAACCATGGGATAAAACCTGGTACAAAATGAGAGATTTTCAGGAACTGTTCAAGCAAGTCCCAGTCTGAATCCAAGCCCATATCAAAAGGCAGTAGAAAGATATAAAATGTCATATGACTGAATTATCCTTGTTTTTTCCTATAGCAGCACACAGCAGCAATCCGATTATTAGGTAGTCCTTGGCTTATTACTGCTTGCCTAGCGACCAATTGAAGTTCTGATTGACCTACTAGGGCAGGGCTGTCAAACTCACGGCCCGCAGCCCAGATGTGTCATGTGCTGGCCATGCCCACACACGGTTTAGCAAAGGGGGAAAAGTCACGATACATCACGTGACGATGCCGTGACAATGTGAGTTTGACACCCCTGTACTAGGGGGCACTTATGACGCGGATTTAAAGTTTGGATGGTCACCTCCCAGTCATGTGATCACATTTTGGGCACTCGTCAACTGCGCTTATATATGGCCATTTGCAGTGTCCTGCAGTTCATGGGACCACATTTTATGATAGTTTTGTGGAAAATCAGCATTTAATTCTGGTTTGGGAGAGAAAAACGTGTAATAGAGAACCACAGGTTTGCTTAATGACTGTAGGGTTCACCTACTGCAAAAAAAGGTCATAAAATTAGGTCAGTCACATAACTGACCTGCTTTACGACCATCATAAATTACAACTATTAAGATCAGGCTCCATTATGGTTGCAACTCAAGGATTACCTATACTGGTCTTTACAAATGATGCAGCTCCCCTTTTAGCTATGGTATCAATTAATTTGGCTATACCTTCTACATTATGTACAGAATTAAGTTCAAGACCAGTAACGATCTTTTGAAAAGCTTAACAGCAGTCACTCTGTATGACTTTTCGGAGAATGTGAGTGAACTTCAAGCACTTCCCTTGCTTATGCTAAATTTAAAAAGAAGACTTAAAATACAAAGGGAAGAAGGCAGGCAATAAAACACATATAAATGGTCAAATCTGTTTGCAGGTGTTTTATTGTTCTACATAAAGACTTCAAGTGACTCTTACTGTGCAGCAGAATTAGCTGGTTGATTTTGGGAAAGTTCCCATTAACATAATAATTCTTTTTTTGTTTTTAAAAGAAATGTGCGGCAGCTGTTATACAGGCCTCATCATTATTATTTTCAGAATTATAAAGGAATGCTATTAACGAAATAGGCTAGATAGGATTTCATTTGTCTGGAGCAGTCCTGGTGCATAGTGGCAGATGTGTGTGAAGGAATCAAAGAGGGCAGTTACCCCAGGTGACACCGATCTAGAATGATTTCCTTGAAAAAAGTTACTAAATGATCATGGTAATCAGAACAGCAATGGAAAGATGGATGGCAAGCATCAAAAGAATATAAGAAGATGCTTGAATAAGTCTGTGTTTCCACCAAGTCTTGAGGCAGCAATGATGAGATGGGAAGTTCCAACCCCAAAGCATTCTGGGAAAACAAACAAATACAATATTAGTTTACAGCAGATTGTCAAACTCACGTCGTCATGGCGGTGTCACGTGAGGTATCGGGACTTTTTTTCCCTTAGCTAAACCGGGCGTGGCTGGCGCATGATGCATCCAGCCCACGGGCCACAAGTTTGACAGCCCTGATTTACAGAGTATCTCAACCTTGGCAACTTTAAGCCCTGTGAACTTCAACTCCCAGAAATGCTGGCTGAGGAATCCACACAGTTTGAAGTTGCCATGATTGAGAAACACTCATACAGGAGATAATTGTTTGGACATTTAAAAGGGACAAGTACAGCCCCAGCAATTTTAAAAATAGCAGTGGAGTCTTAAGGCAGCAAAAATGAGGATTTATATTAATCGAGCCCATTAAAGAGGGACGTATTCTTTCTCAACTTTAGCGGAGGACTGAGCTGTTTTTAAATCTAAGAACGGTTCACATGCAAACAATAATTAGCATGCCATTTGCCATTCAATATTTAGTTTCTGATTAGCAAATCTTGTGATTCAGAATTTGAAGTTAGGGAACTCTAGCACTTTTAGAAGCAAAATACCTGAACCTCTCTTTTCTACTTTTATATCAGGAAGGAGAGATCTATGCTAACGATATAACATTGCAGTGGCTTCCTTGGTTTTCAGTTGTTTCATATGCAGGTATATGCTCACTTTTTCCAAGGCACAATAAGAAGTGGCAAGTGGCCTTCGTTGGCAACGGGATAAGCAAAAAGTGTAGCTCTGGCTTTAGTCTCAATTTAATGGTACATGGCCGGCAGCAGAGGGTGAGATTACAACTAGAAAATGCTATAATGTGATAGGTCGCTTTGGTATCCCACTAACTGGACTCCTTTAGAAGTAATGATAGACCAGACGTCTGGTGGGGAAACTCAAAGGTTCTACATCTGGAGCACACCAGGTTGAAAAAAATACTTATGAGTTCAATTTTAAGTTAAGGGTTTAGAAAAAGAGTTAATGCGGCCAGAAGGACATATTAAACTGCCCTATTGATCAGAAGACCAAACTGCCAGTGTCAGGGAAATTGCACATAAGTGGCTGAGAATGACAAGGAAATAGCTCGGGGCAACTTTAGCATTTGGGAAAATGTATCTTTTTCTCCCTCACTCTTTTCTACTAGATAGGAATGATTTAAGCAAGATCTGAATATGAAACTAAGGAGGAGGAAGAGGAAATCCAAGGTCTATTAGCTAGTATTGTCTATCTACCGACAAAGAGGTGCTTTCCTCTAGATGATTGACTGGGTAGTAATGTAATGTTTTTTGAAATGCTTAAACTGTATGTTGAGCTTTATTTTCATACAAGTTCAAGTAGTACCAAACTAGATAAATCATCAATGATCTTCTGCATCAAAGGAAGCCAAATCCAGATCAGCACTATCCACTCAAAATCTTTTCACCACTTGGGACATCTAATATGCACCCTATTGCTAAGTCAGATAACTGAACTAGCTGTGCAGAAAAAAACCCCAACTTTAATTAAACACCAAATCTATAGCTCAAATAACAGTACTGAAAGCATTACTACAGTGGCATACAAAGTTTATTATTGTATCAGAAATACAATAATACAATGTATTACCTCATCAGGAAATATGGTTTCAAGGTGCTAAATCAATTAGTAAATAATTTATTTAAATAACTCTAACCTACAATCATTTCAAGAATTAAATATTTATCCCCAGTGAATTACTAGGATTAATTAATTCATATATGGTTGAGTTTGGTTTATTGAAGAAATGTTCTTGGCTGGGTTTATATATAAATGTACATATACCCCACAGTTGACAGACCACAGCGGAGAGCTTCAGATATGCCAAATGAAAACTGCACCATATTATGGGCCAGTGTAAAGCAGGCCTTAATGCATTTAATTAATCCATGACACACTGGGGCCAGAGCTCAAATAGTAGACATGACTTGACAAATATATAATAATTTAAAAATTCCCTTCTCATCCTATGAGTTGTTTGCATCTTCCTCAGTCTGGGCTCTACCAGAAACTTGGGACTTTGAGAGTTTTGCGTAGTACCTTAGCTATTCTTAGCACTGCACTCTTCTGGGCAGAGATTTCTGATGTTTGTTCATGGAATCTGATGAAGCCACTCATCCAGCTTAAGAGTCACAGCTCCAAGTGCTCTTACCACCACTCTGAGACTACTTTGGTCTTTATTTTCCACATCCTCTCTGTTTTCTCCTTCAGGCTCTGATACTTCTCCAACTTCTCATACTTCTTCCTGATGTTGCTGTCACTTAATAAGACTACATCTATCACCACTGCTGTTTTCTGGTCTGATATGGAGTATGTTAGAACCCTCAAACTCCCAGACCTCTAGTAGAGAACCTGAAATTGAAGAAGACGTACACTACTCATAGAAGTGAGAAGGGAATTTATATATCAGCACATGCTTACCTTCAGTGTAGGTGTCTGTCTTCTCAGTCAGATCCAGTAGGATCTTGGTGACACTCTCTTTCATACTCCTGGGAGGTCCAAAGAATGGTATTTGTCATTGTGATCGTTTCATCTGTAGTCTCCTCCAATCCCATTTCGCAGTTTATATTTCCATCTTTTTCATCTGAAGGGGTTTCTTCTGAAGGCTCCCCTGTTCCTTCTTCCGAAGGCTCCCCTGTTCCTTCTTCCGAAGGCTCCCCTGTTCCTTCTTCCGAAGGCTCCCCTGTTTCTTCTTCTGATGGTTCTCCTGTTCCTTCTTCTGAAGGTTCTCCTGTTCCTTCTTCCGAAGGCTCTCCTGTTCCTTCTTCTGAATGCTCCCCAATTCCTTCTCCCTCACTGTTACTGCTCTCAATGGTCTCCCTTTCTTCTTCTACTACAACCGCAAAAAAGTCTTCACTCGTGGCACACTCCTGAATTGATTCTTCTTCTGCTGATCTTTCCATCAGAGGTTCTTCTTTATCTTTTTCTTTTTCATTTATCTGTGATACTTCTGTTATCAGCTGCTGTATCCCTATTAAGAGAGCTTCTTCTACATCTGCAAGTGTTATCATTCCTTCTCTCATCTCTTCTCCGGTGTCTGATTCATCCTGTTCCTTCTCTTCTTCAGGAGCTATAACTTCCTCCTGTACTTCCATGTAAAGAAATGTTTCCCTTGTTTCAGCCTTGTCACATACTCCAGTTTGGAGACCAGGTTCTTTTTTCATTTCCTGCTTTTTCATATCTCCTCCTACAAATGCTTCTTTTTGTGGGGCTGATTCAGAAGTATGTTTTATTTCTGCTATAATTTCTTCTCTCCTGGTGATTAACCCTTGCTCTCCAAAGGTAGTTTCATTTAGAGATCCTATGACGACAGAAAGCACTTCTCCCTTTGCTTCTGAATCTTCTGTTTCTGCTTCCTGGCGTTTTAGTACAGCTTTAACCCCTGCCTCCTCTTCAAATGCTACCTCAGTCTCTGGCTTTACAGTTTTTGCCTTCTGTTCTAAGGCTATCTTTTTAAGTGTCCCCTCAGCTTCTGCCTCTTCTGCTTCTAAGTCTTTTCCAGCTATCATTTCAGACTCTGCTTCTATAGTTTTTCCTTTCCTCTTAAGTGTCATTTCGGCTTCGGCTTCTTCAGCACCTAACTCCCCTTTAGGCACCACCTTAGCTTTGGCCAGTCCAATTTCTGCCTTCCTTTTGAGTGCCCCCTCAGCTTCTGCCTCTTTGATTTCTAATTCCTCTTTAGGTATCACATCAGCCTCTTCCTCTATAATTACTGCCTTCTGTTTAAGTGCTTTCTCTATTGCCTTTTCTTTAAATGTCAACTCAGCTTCTGCTTCTTCAATTTCTAATTCCCCTTTAGATATCACCTCAGCCTCTGCCTCTCCAGTTTCTGGCTTCCATTTCAAGGCAACTTTGCCTTCTGTCCCCTTTTTAAGTGTTGCCTCAGGTTCGGCCATTTCGACTTCTAATTTCCTTTCAGCTATCTTATCAGATTCTGTTTCAATAGTTTCTGCTTTTTCCTTAACTGTCACCTCAGCTTCTGCTTCTCCAACATCTAACCACCCTTCAGTTACCACCTTGTCCAGTTGCCCAGTTTCTGCCTCTTTTTTAAGTATTTCAGCTTCTGCTTCTTCAGCATATAACTCCTCTTTAGGTGCCACTATAGCTTTGACCTGTCTAGTTTCTGCTTTCCATGCAACTGTCAACTTAGCTTCTGCTGCTTCAGCATCTAACTCCCCTTTAGGTCCCACCTTAGCTTTAACCTGTCCAGTCTCTGCTTCCCATGTAATTGTCACCTCAGCTTCTGCTTCTTCAGAATATAACTCCCCTCTAGATACCACCCTAGCTTTAATCAATCCAGTTTCTGCTTCTCTTTCAAGTGTCATCTCAGCTTTTGCTTCTTCAGCATATAAGTCTCCTTTAGGTACCACCTTAGCTTTGACATGTCCAGTTTCTGCTTCCCTTTTAAATGTCACCTCAGCTTCTGCTTCTACAGCATATAACTCCCCTTTAGGTCCCACCTTAGCTTTGGGAAGTCCAATTTCTGCCTCTCTTTCAAGTGTCATCTCAGGTTCTGCTTCTTCAGCATATAACTCCCCTTCAGGTCCGACCTTAGCTTTGACACGCCCAGGTTCTGCCTCTTTTTCAAATGTCACCTCAGCTTCTGCTTCTTCAGCATATAACTCCTCTTCAGGTCCCACCTTAGCTTTGATGCGTCCAGGTTCTGCCTCTCTTTCAAGTGTCAGCTCAGCTCCTGCTTCTTTAGGATATAATTCTCCTTTAGGTCCCACCTTAGCTTTGACACGCCCAGGTTCTGCCTCTTTTTCATATGTCGCCACAGCTTCTGCTTCTTCAGCGTATGACTCCCTTTTAGGTCCCACCTTAACTTTGACACGTCCAGTTTCTGCCTCTCTTTCAAATATCATCTCAGCTTCTGCTTCTTCAGCATATAACTCCCCTTCAGGTTCCATCTTAGGTTTGACACGTCTGATTTCTGCTTCCCTTTCAAGTGTCATCTCAGCTTCTGCTTCTTCAAGATATAAGTCTCCTTTAGGCCCAACCTTAGCTTTGACATGTCCAGGTTCTGCCTCTCTTTTAAGTGTTATCTCAGCTTCTGCTTCTTCAGCGTATGACTCTCCTTTAGGTCCCTCCTTAGCTTTGACACGTCCAGTTTCTGCTTCTCTTTCAAATATCATCTCAGCTTCTGCTTCTTCAGGATATAAGTCTCCTTTAGGCCCAACCTTAGCTTTGACAAGTCCAGGCTCTGCCTCTCTTTTGAAAGTTATCTTAGCTTCTGCTTCTTCAGCATATAACTCCCCTTTAGGTTCCACCTTAGCTTTGAGAAGTCCAATTTCTGCCTCTCTTTCAAGTATCATCTGAGTTTCTGCTTCTTCAGGATATAGCTCCCCTTTAGGTCCCACCTTAGCTTTGAGAAGCCCAGGCTCTGCCTCTCTTTTAAATGTTATCTCAGTTTCTGCTTCTTCAGCATCTAACCTTTCTTGGGATAGCAATGTACCTTTGGTAAGTCTTCTTTCTGCCTCCCCTTTAAGTGTTATGTCAGCTTTTGCTTCTTCAGTATCTAACCCATCTTGGGGTAGCAATGTACCTTTGGTAAGTCTTCTTTCTGCCTCCCCTTTAAATGTTATGTCAGCTTTTGCTTCTTCAGCATCTAACCTGTCTTGGGGTAGCAACGAAGCTTTGGTAAGTCTTCTTTCTGCCTCTCCTTTAAGTTTTATGTCAGCTTTTGCTTCTTCAGCATCTAACCTGTCTTGGGGTAGCAATGTAGCTTTGGTAAGTCTCCTTTCTGCCTCCCCTTTAAGTGTTATGTCAGCTTCTGCCTCTGTGACTTCTAACTCCCCCTCAAGTCCCACATCGACTTTAGCCTCTCCAGTTTCTGCCTCCCTTTTAAATGCCATATCTCCTTCTGCTTCCCATGGATATTCTTTTTTCTTTCCTCCTTCTCCTTTTCCTACTTTCCCTTTAGTTTTAACTTCTGTCTCATCTATTTCTGCCTCTTCTTTAAGTGCCATCTCAGTGCCTCCCTCTTCAATTTCTGTCTTTCTTCTGAGTGCTTTCTGTTCTTCTTCAATCATTTCCTGGCTTGGAGACAATCCTTTTATTTCTCCTTCTGCCTCTTCAAACCACATCTCTCCTTTTGCCTTTTCCTTCTCTGCTAATTCTTTCATCAGCACTGCCAAAGATTCTAAGCTGGGTTCAATATAAAGCCCTTCTTTCTCCAAATCCAATTTTTCTTCTGGAGCTGCCATTTTGGACTTTAGCCTATCTTCTGTTCCTCTTCTTTCAGCTCCTCTTTCTACAGGTTGTAGTATAGCCTTTTCTCCTTCAGCTGTTTTCTCAATTGTCAAAATATCTTTTGCTGTTGCTTGTCTGTCTTTCTCTCTTTCAGAATACGGTTTGCCTGCTAACTTGTCTTCCTCGGTTATTTCAATTTCATGGTCGGGGAAGGCCTCTCCCACCAAAGGCTTTATTTTCTTGAGGGTTAAATCTTCTGTAGATATAGCTTTTAGTCCAGTCACATCTGGATATTCTTGGTATAAATCTTCACCCCATCTAGATGAAATGTCTTGGACTGTTTCTTCAATCTCAGATGGAACCTCTCTTCTACCAGTGATTGCCTTTTCTGCAGCAGCTGCTTTTTCATCTTCATAGAGAACATCTTCCATTTTTAATTGTGGTGCTCTAAGTTCTGCTTCCATAGGGGAAATGGGCCTCAATTCATATTTTCTCTCCTCATCTTCCCTCAAAAATGCCTGATCCTTTCTTTGCTTTTCCATTATGTCAGCTTTTTTTCCAGCCTCTGCTTTATCTTTTTTTTCTTGAGGTTCAACCTCTCCCATCTTTTCTGGTACCTCTCCCATACTGATCTTTTCTGCAAATGTTGCCTCCCAATCTTTAGCTGTCTCATATTCTCCTTTCATCTTTTCTTTTGCTTCAAGCATGTCTCTGTCCACTGCCTTAATGCCTTCCAATTCTCTTGTCTTTAAAGCTTTTGGTGCCTCAGTACCTTTTGCGCCTTCTTCTCCCTTAGGGATCTGCCATTGCGCATGTTCTTCTCTCTTTGCTGCTCTGGACTTCTCACTAATTTGGGCATCTTCAGCTTCTTCCTCTTCTGATCTAAATCCCCCTAGAACCTCCTCTCTGTCAGCAGCTTTATGTTCTATTGCCATTTCTTCTGCTTTTGCCATGCTCTCAATTTTTCCATACTTGGGGGTAATTTCTTTTTCTAAACTGACCAGTTCTGGTTCTATGGGTTCTCTCCCCCATTCTCTTTTTCCTGCTACAAGTTCAGGTTTTAGTGTCTGGTCTCCTCTAAGACTTGGTCTTTGGCGGGCTAGCAGTTCTTCTGTTAAAGCTGCTTCTTTGGGGCCTTTGCCAACTACAAGCTCCTCTTTCTCAAGTATTCCTTCCTTGCCCATCATCTCTCTCTCTTTTTTCAATTGCTCTGCAGCCTTTTGCGATTCAGTCCTTCTTGGTCGTTTTGCCAAGGAAACTCCATCTGGCACTATTAAAATAAGCACAGTATGAGTTGTAATTGTGACAATTTTATCAGTGTGGCATTTTTAAAAAAATACATTGACATGTGTTTCACCTGCCCTTGTTGGCTCATCCATTTTGAATGGATAGCCATTGGTGGCTTTGTTTCTTGGATTAACCTGAGAGCAATTACAATATAATGGTAAACTGGACAAGTTAATTTTCTGGTCCCACATTATTCTACATTAGTTAAGAGAGAAGAGTGTTCCGGAAACTTGCTCTTGTATGGGTCATTATTAGTCTACCTTACAAACTGCCTGATATTCCTCCTACGTTACTAATTTTGCTACTTCTTTTACGCAAAACATTCCCAGCAAAGCCTTCCTTTTCCTCTGCAAACTAACTATTATAAAGTATTGAAGAGTGGCGATATGACTGAAGTTGGACTATAAAAATTATAAATCTATTAGAAGTTCTCCAGGGCAGAAAAGGTCCATAAAAAGAAAACAGTCCCAGAAAATTAATATTATAGAAATATAGAGGTTTTGCCCCCAAGATGGTGGCAGGTGATCTCTTTTCTCTTGCAGACAAACAGCTGATTATGCAGCCAAAGCTGTTCCCTAGATTTGAACGGGAGCATTAGGAATGACCCAGTATAACCCTAAGATGATCGTGTATCTTTGAAGAAGATGACCACAATTCTTGGTAGGAATGTTCGGAGGATCAGGTCTTTTATCATCTTTTCCCTTCAGTTTTTTTTAAGCATACCAGGGTTTTAATTGTATTTTTAAAGCTTTTCTTATTTTTTGATTTACACTAATAGGCTGACTGAATGTCACATTAAATCTATAACCCTTTGCTGGATTTTTATAAACTTTTCATTTTCTTACTGTTTACTTTGGAACTTTAAACCAATTTCACTTTTGCTCTAAGAAGCACACGCTCTGGTAGTGAAAGCTATTTGACTGATTTACATATTTTTGACTAATCGCGTTTTGGGTTTTTTGCAAAATTCCTTCTTTCTTTTTTTTGAGTTTGTTTTTAACTTTCTGAAAAAATAAAAATATATAAAGAAAAAAGGAATTTTTAGATTAAGGAAAATATTATAATGGAATATATATAAGAAGATAGATTCTTATAGACCTTTCTGATCTGTATGTTTGCATAATTTAAGTACTTGGCACTAGAAACTGTTGAAATTAAAGTGCTGATAGCATCCATCTAGACCTTTATACTGTATGTGACTTTCAACGAACAATCCAATCAAATGAGATATATCTTGGAATCAAAACTTGTTTCTTAGGGAACGGAGCTAAAGAAAGTGCTTATTTTTTTTAAAAAAAACATAGTATTATTAAGAAAACCTCAATTTGCCTTCTGACAAAATGATTTATAGGAGCAGTAAAATTTGCATGGTATTGTGTGAAGTGGAAGAAAGCATCTAAACTCTTACCTGCTGGTCAGTCTCATGAAGAGGCTGTCACTCTAACATGTATCCCAACGTTAGGGATTTGTGCACTTAAGGCCCAAACTATACATTACAGAAGATAAGTAACTGATACTGACTTTCATTTCCTTATAATATCAAATAAAACTCAACATCTGTATATATTTATAGGTTTCTTCATGAACATTAATAACATGATTTGTTGAATAAATCCCAACTGAAGGTCATGCATAATGCTAAGGCATAAAGCACAGTTTAGAAACCAAAATTGCTGGGTTCCCACAACAGGCAATCAGAACTGCATAAAGTATATTGAAAATATGATTGCACCACCTGATGTGCATAAAATACTTCCCTTCTAGCAACAGCATGAAAACTTGTCAAGTATTTACATTTTTCTCCTAGTATACTTATGATTGGATTTTGCATGGCTGAGATTTCAATTCACTATCAGGGAGAATAAACAGCTGTTAAAATCTGACTTGGACTCTATCCATTCTTAAAACACTCTAGAATACGAGTGTGTCATTATTTGTAGATCCCCAGAGTGTTACTTTTGAGGATTCTCAGAGGTTTCAATAATTTAAGACAAATTCATTTCACTATTATGTTTTTTCCATATCATATAGAGCTACGGAAGATCCTAAAATGTGTCCTGTTTACATTGTGTTCATGTGATGGCAAAAATGCCCACTTAATATGCTGTGTACAATTGTTGGATAGTCTAAGAGATGAACAAGCAAGCAATGTCAGGTGGGCAGGTTTCTTTTTTTTAAAGTCGACTTCCAGGAGGTACAGGGAATATATTTGGTGATACAACCTTGTCACCATTAATGACAAGATCAACCATGTGTGCTTATACAGTATGTAAGAACTGGGAGGATTTGGCAAATTAAAGGATAAAACTGATGCATCAACCTCAGATTGACTACATTCATTTGAACTTTAACTGACCCAGGAAAAAAGGCTGTAACTATGCAGCCAAATATCAGCTATTATGCCAGCAAAGATAATCTAGGCCAGTTTTTCTCAACCTTAGTCACTTTAAGATGTGTGGACTTCATCTTGGCTGGAGAATTCTGGGAGTTGAAGTCGATACATCTTAAAGTGGCCAACTTTAAGAAACACCACCCATTATTCTAGAAAGCTCTGCTTTCTAAGGCTGGGGAAGGCCCAATGAAGTCTACAGTTGTTGTTCCTGACCTAAGTTATATGTAAGTTTCCTGCCTGTTTAAGAGTTTTGTACCACATAGGGTGATGTGTGCAAGGAAGGGGTTGAAGGTGAAGCAGCTTCAAAGATCACTATTTCCTGAGGAAGACAGTAGTGATTGAGAAACTTTTTCCCCTTATGGAAGAGAGAAAAAGAAGAAAAATATGAAAATATAAAATATAAGGTGTAAAACATCAATTAGACACAGCATTTATCTAGAAAGAAATATTGAGGACAGATTCCATGCAACAGTAGAATTTACCTTCAAATTTACCTTGAGCAGCTGCTATATGTTCTTCCTCATCCTCTGTACTGTAATCACTAGGTTCAGGTTCAGAACTCAAAAGCTGATCTTTTTCAATAGCCTCAGCTATTTTCTCTCTGACCGATTTACGATCTTCAAAAAAATTGTACCGCAATCATAAAAAGAGAGCAAAAGAGAAAGCAAAATAAAATAAAATAAAATAAAATAAAACCAACCCATCCTTGAACATAAAATGAGCTTACAATTACTCTACAACTAGCTAAGGATGGCAATTAAGATCCAGCAAAATTCTTCACTTTAAAAATGAATTACGGACACATATAAACAATAAACGTCATTCGTTCTTTAGGCAATGAAAATTTCATGCAATGCTATCTCTCCCATGCAAAAATTACAGAAAGCACTCACCACTTTCAAATACCACCAAGCTGTAAGGTCACCTTTGTTCAGAAATGGTTTTAATTTGTGCACAAATTAAAAACAAAGGTATCCTGAAGGCAAGATACAAATATCAACAAGAACAGGAACAGGAACAATACAATTGAAAAGCTATTATTCCATCAGAGATAAACTAAGGGTATCTTTGAATACCTAAGCTTCCTGACAGAATTCTAATAGTTTTGATAATTCCTTAAGGAAGTAAAATAACTTCCAAGTTTTGTTTCATTTTGATGAACAGGAAAGGCTGAATGCGAATCCCCATATACTCAATATGTGCATATATGCAGTTCTACAATATTATTATCATTATTATTATTATTATTATTATTATTCTTATTATTATTATTATTATTATTATTATTATTATTATTAGTATGAGTA
>JANHFK010006516.1:0-11310 GCA_036250565.1 Sibynophis collaris
TACAAAAGTATGAAGGCTATTGCTTAGCGCATTGTAAGCCGCCCTGAGTCTCCAGAGAAGGGTGGCATATAAATCAATTTTTTTAAAAAAATGCATTGAAATTATATATTCAAAATAGTCACAATTGCCTAATAATTGTGCACACAGTGTATATCTGTGGTTTGTGAACTTGTGGATGTTCCTTCTTGGGAGGTACCTCTCAAGGTTTAAATAACCATCTTGAAGTAAGGTGACATCTGGATGTACGTTTCTCTGGGTGATAGGTATGTTGTCTTGGCCTATAAGTCAAGAGATGATGTGGAGCATCCTGTATTTTCTCTTACTCAATGTGAATGATAGCCATATTATTAGCACTATGTGTCTCTGCCTTATTTGAAAAGTTGAATGAATCATCTGAATTCACTGCTGTAATTTAGACGACCATGCATCAACTGGTACAATGTGTATTATGAGAGTTTTTACTGCCCATATAAGGATACAAATGCTGCTTTGAAGCTTCTCTGTTCTCAGAGGGGGTAGTGCATATTTCATGTTTTCATAATCGTTTGGACAGTTAGACAATTGACTTCCTTCTGTTTCTTTCATGCATTTATTGTATCTCAGCAGTTAATTGTATTATATTTGAAATCAATTTCTTTGACTGAAAGGTTGTGTTAATTTCTTCACAGAAGGACCAAATTTTGTTGCCTTTGCCTTCTTTTTCATTTCACAGTAAACTGAATAATATCAAAGGAAGCCTTTCCAATCCATGACTTTCCATTCCCTAAAAGTATATTTAGAAATCTACCCTTTAGCAAAGAACATTAACCTTGCTTCTGAAGACCATCTGAAAACTAGAATTCAGGAATTCCCTTAATGCATATTATCAATAAGCAAAGCACACTAAAATGAATTGCAGCAAAATATCTTTTAAAAGTGTCTGAAATTGGTTGGCTATTACATTCTTAAGCACTTTTTGTTAAAAAGGGGGGGTAGTAGAATTCACTTGTTATAAGAATGGAAGGAGGAGCTCCTTGTTGCAATTCTGAGTTGTATATAAAGCCATTGTCAGTTCCGTGATCTGCCATTCTTCTGTGGAAGGGGGGGGGGGAGTTTTATACTTGATACATTTACTTCCTTTTACTTTCTCTGTATCCCATACCCTGCTTGCATTTTATATAACCTTTCACCTGATTTATAGCTGTTGCCTGGTGCTGTAATTGCCTGGCAGTTTGTCACCTCTTGGGGAAGGTAAGGGGAGGGTGGGCCATGTGGACTGCATCACCGGAAGATGACTGTGAGAAAGTTTTCTTATCTCTTTTCTCAGAGTGGCCAGTACAATATCTTCACACCTGCGGATTGACTGAATCCACATCGGACTGTTGGGAGGGGTCTCTAATTTCTTTTATTTTAGTTGAATGATCTGAGGGACCTCAGAGCCTGCTTTGAATCTGCCTTGCTATCACCCCTTTTCAATAAAAGGTTCCTTTTGAATTGCCAAGTTTCAAGGGTTTTTTCTTTCCTGAGTAACAGGAATAGCCATAGTCATAAAAAGAGATTGTGAAGAAATTCCAATAGAACTAGGCTTACCTTGATAAATTAGTGTCAGAGTGTTTAGGGAAACCATTTTCAATGGAAATGGAAACATGAAGCCAACTATTAACAATAGCGCTTAGAGTTATATACTGCTCTGCTTTGCAGCACTCTTTGAGCATTTTACAAATGTCAGTATATTGCCCCACCTCCCCCACCAAATCTGGGTCCTCATTTTATCGACCTTGGAAGGCTGAATCTACCTTGAGCTATTCAGGATCAAACTCCAGGTTGTGGACAGAGTTAGCTTCCAATATTGCATTCTAACCACTGTACATCAGGGCTCCCTTAATGTTAGTTAAGAGAAATTTCTGTAAATAACTATTCCCTCTTCTTTTGTGCAAATCTTTTATCTTGTGGATCTAAAATTGCTGATTCTTATTGCTAAATTTCTTAATCTTTATATCCTCTTTTCTGATTTTACTGTCTTTATCTTCTGCTTCTTCATTAAATACTTAGGCATTAGAAAGGCAGAAAGTTTTCTTTGATTCCCTAAGAAGTGAGCGAGATGATCTTAGAGAGGAGGTGATTTTGCTGAAGGAACAATTAAAGGTATGATGAAGCAAACAAACACAAGCAAAAAAATATAAAGTATAAAAGGTAGTGGTATTAAATAATAGCATTTTATTTCAATATACCAAAAAGAACCTTCCTTGAGTGTTCCATTATTTGATAAGCTTAAACTAGCAGTTAAGGGTTAACAAAATCACAAATGAGGAGGTGATAAGCTCCTGGGAAAGCAAAGGGAAATCATCAAAGCCATTAAAAAGCGAAAGTTAGAATATTTTGGACATGTGATGCGACACCCAGAAAAATATGGCATCCTTCACTTAATCCTCCAGGGAAAGATTGAAGGCAAACGAGGTCCAGGCAGAAAAAGAAGATCATGGCTTTAAAACCTAAGGGACTGGTTTGGACAAAACTCAGCAGCACTTTTTCATGCGGCTGTTGATAAAAATAAGATTGCCAACATGATCGCCAATGTCTGATGACAGATATGGCACAACAACAAGAACAAGTATATTTTTGTCTCACTGTATGCTACTCTTGAGCCAAATATTCTGTTTTCTGTCTGTACTGTGTGGCTCCCTGACCTTTATATAGGTTTCACATGAAAACAATGAGATTTTTCTAGGATTCCTATTTTTCTGAGTACATTTTATCTCTTGACATGATCAACACAATCAAAGGCATTTCTATAATTACTGAAGCACATATTGACTTATTCTTGGTTTTCTTTGGCATTTTCAGTTATCCAGTATACACCAGCATGATGACTCATGTTCCTTGGGCTTTCCAAAAGTAATTTGAAATTCTGGCATCTCAGAATAAGCTCAGTATAATATATACTGAATGTCAGTGGTTCTTCAGCATTTTCATTGTAAGGTCCATCTGAAGAACTTAAGGACTGAATATGGTACATACTGAATTTGAAGCATTTGTTTGTTTGTTTGTTTGTTTCCTCACCTTCCTCAAAGTGAGACTCTGGGCAATGTAGAACATAATGTTAAAATATAAAACAATATGTATAAAAGTTAAATATTTTAAGAAGAGGCAAGAGACTAAAATTAGTTTAAAGTAAAGGGAGGGCTTTGCGGGGGGAGAGTAATCAGCACCTTGCTGTGTTCCCCACATGAGGCCACAGAGCCTGGTCTTAACTCCTTTCCAGAAGGCCAGGAGAGTGGGGGTCTGCCTCACCTCCAGAGGAAGAATATTCCATAGGCCTGGGAAAGAGGTCAATGGCATCAATATAATGGATATGCTCAGGCTATCAAATTTTTATATTTGTGTGACACTTACAGTCCATGTTAAAAATGGTAGGGTTTTAATCACCCAGTAGCAACCATCATTTTAATACTATTGACCCCACATCAGGAGATACCTCTGTCTTTCCTTGAAAGGTTGCACATAGACCAAAGAAGTTTTCAGACAGTAAATGTATTGATTAATCAGTACTACACGCAGTGTATAGTAGAAGACTTCATTTCTTTTTCCTAGCCTCTTACAGGTCACTAAACCAATAAATTATATGTAAATTCTATTAAGATGTAAAACCACAATATACGTTAATATTTTCTAATGTAAAAACTTCCATAGCTTGCTAATAAGGCAATATAATATTTAAGCAGTTTAAGTCTGTTTGCATGTTGAACCATGAAATATACTCCATTGAGATAAGGAAGGAATGTTTATAGAACTGAATAGAAAGAATAAATATATCCAACAATCAACATAACTCCACATTAGCTCTGCATAGAGAGTTCAATGAAACTCCACAACAGAAGGGAGAAGTAGAGATGCCCTAGAGTGATTATCAGATGGAGAAGAACTAAGCAAAAGGCCCTTAGGTTCATTCCATTTCTCTTCCATCAAATCAGATCACGGTAAGTATTCCCTTTCAACACCTTTTATGGTATCTGTTATGCAAGTGAAAGGAGGAACTAGTGAATCCGAACTCCATCCTGAATTAATTTTCTGATATCTGTTCCCATCTAATAGCAGATTGCTGCTAAATAAAGTCCCCTCAGGATCCTGGTCTGACAGAAGGGCTTACTTAGGCCACTAACCTTATTAAGTGAATGTAGAAATAAATTGTTTCATATGTTTTGACCATCCAGATGTAATTTGACCATGCAGATGTAATTGATTAAATAGATACACAAGGGCCAACTTGTGTTTAATAAACTGTTTAGTTTAACTGTTTAGTTTAACTGTTTAAACTGTTAAATTTATGCTAACATTTGGGGTATTTGAGCCTGCTGTATTGAATGTTAAATTGTGTTCAGAGCCACTAGTCTCTGAGTAGTTTTAAGAGTTCTAGGCAACAGCTGTAACAAACAACATTAATTCGAGGCAATGGTCTCTATTATGCAGTTGCTCCCACTCTTTGGCCCCAATCTTCACAACAACTGAAATCATGGGAATTTGAAAATGATTTATTTTTGTGCCTTTTCCAGAATGTTATACTTCGAAGAATATTTTTGTTGCACATATAAAAACATATAAGCAGGTTAAAAAATTAAATAATATCAAGATTGTTTAAGAGCAGAAAGAATGCTTATACCTTATCATTTTGTTGTCTATAACCCATAATCCAAAATTCTTCATATCTAACTTGTCATTTTTGTGTGTATCACATGACATTTTTTTTTCTTTTGACATTTCCTCACCCACTACTCCTGTTCCTTTTATAGCACTCAGACCTTCTCAATTTGCTTTGTGGTTCAAGAATAGGAAAACCTTTAGTTTAACTCACTTACATGTAGTTGAATTGTTAGTACTAATGAAGGTGTGTAGAATGTCTAAAGCAGATACAATAAATATTTCAGATATATATCCATATTGACTGGAGACTTTACTCTTTAAGATGGTCAAATCTAGTGTCATATTAGTAAGGAATCTGTTCCATGTGAAAAATAACCTTCTGATAAAATACTCATGTGATCTCATTTCACAGTTTTAGTTAGCCACAGAGAGCTCTGATGAAACTGCCATTTTAATTTCATTAAAGCTCTCAGTGTAATGCTGAAGTATTGGAGAAGTAAATTAATCAAGTAAATTGAGACCCCTGGAAAAACAATGGTTGGATGGAAGGGGTAATGCACCCATTTATTTAATTCCACTTTGATAGTTAAAAGTGCCTTTACATGACACAATTATGAAAAATCAGGATTATTAACAAATGAGTCCATGGAGTGCTGTGCTTTGTTTTTACATTGCATTTAAAAATATTTTAGTCTTTCACAGTTTTCTTTCACCTGGACTCTTAAAGTGGCAGCCTTAAGGCAAACTACAGATAGACAATCAAATAGCTGATAGTAGGGGAAAGTGGCATTGGATGTAGTTGCAAATAGGCCATATTTTATTAATTTTTGTTAAAAAAGCCCATAATAAATCAAAACAAAAGGTAAAATGCTATTTGAATAAGTAAATCAAGTTTGTTACAAATTCCTCCTATAATTAGTCTTTTTCTATTTATCCATAATTTTCCATTATCTTGATATGGATCTTCCACCTCTCCCTCAAGGCCATTCCCACTTCCCTTTACATACATTTGGAGCATTTCTGTCAATTAATAGGAAACTTAAACTAACTTAAACTCTACAATATTCTAGTAAATGCATTTGTCAGCCAATTGAGTTTAGGCTTTCTAACTTGTCAGTTGGAAAGAAAACGTTTCATCACATTGAAAAATTAACTCTAATATTTCCAAGATATAGAATGATTAAGAATCCAGTTGCAATTTAACTTATTTTACTACTGTAAAATCAAGGCTGTTTTGCTTATCATAAGACATATAGCAAAATAAATCCATAGAGAGTGCTGAAGCATAGCGTAATGATTTGCAACTTTTGGCAACAAAATTATAACACACTGTCTAGACTTGGTTCTTTGAAAAATGTTCCCTGCCCAAAATATGTGTGTTTTTTCTCATTTCTCTCATTACACAAAGTAACATCAAGAGTATGTTGATCAAAGCTGCTCACTAAAATTTTAGTCAGAGTACCAAAAACATGATGTAAACATCATGATCTTAGACTAGTTTATAAATGTACTTATGTTAGAAAACTGGGCTATAGCTCTAGCATTTAAATTAGTACTCAGTAAATTACTATTTCAACACGTACAAGATTTGGAATGAATAAAAACTTTTAGTGAAGAAAAATGGAAACCTGAAAGTCTTATGAGGAAAATATTATGAAATGTTTCCTTAAGTTTTTAATATTATGCAGGGCTATATTCAGCCAAGGTTTCCTATATTTTCTTCAAACCAGAGTACAGAATGTTAGAAAAATATTAGAATTACAAAGTTTCAATCTGATTACCGTAATATTGAAATTTGGGGGAAAAATTTGGAAGAAAAATGACAAATAACATTGAATAATTTAGCATTCGTCTTTGTGTTAGGTTTCGTGTTTTAGAAGTGTGATGATTCATAGGTGATTTGTATGAATGGAATGTGAAGAATCTAAATAATCTAGGCTGCATTTATAATGTGGAACATTTATATGTTGTTAGAAAATATGGAAAAAACTGAAGAGTTGTTATATGACAGAAACTTTAGTAAAAAAAATTCAATAAAAATGGTAAGAGGCCCTTATGCTATTCAAACAAGTTAGCAGAAGTGAAAATATGAGGACTAATTTTTGTGCAGGATATAGAGAACATGCCTCATTTTTTTCTGAACTGAAATAATTTAGTTTGTTTCAGTTCCTGTTATTTTTTATTTCATTTAGGATTAATTCTGCAAGTTGTATCCTCTAATGCCCAGATGGGACTGTGAGATAATAGCAATTAAATTAATTTTCAGAGGATTAATCAGTCATGATGTACTGAGATTTTAAGCTGTATTTAATATTTCATTAAAAAAAACAATGACAGATTTTGGTCAGTGTCCATTTGGACACTGTCACAGAACATGTAGGTCATGTACTATGTGAAGCTTTCTCTAGAAATAAAATTATTGATATCAAAAATAGGTATTTCTATAACACCCTCCTTTAGTTTTTTTCCATAATACATTATGAATTAGACACAGAAAAAATCATGAAAACATACAAATACTTTATTCTCATGTTTAGTTTGTTGAATATTTGTATATGAAGATCATTCAACCAACCTTTAAATCTCTTAGGAGTACAGCAAAGTAAACTAAGCACTTCTCTTAGCTGGCACATTGAAAAGTGTGCCATAATATATTTAAAATGCAATTTCTTGACAGTTGAATTAGCAAAATGGTTGAGAATTGTTGCTGAGTATGAATGGTATATAATGGAATAAAATAATGTGTAATCATAGTCCTTAGGATGTGGTTCGGTATCGAACAGAGAGTAAGATGAGGAAACATGAAGTTCCTTTGATTTTGTTTTAATGTGTTTATGTATAAACACCATATTGGGTGGTGATATTAGAGGTTTAACTGAGTATATGCACGTACAGTATATGTCAGCATCATCATCATTTTAACCATTGTCTATCTACTGCAGGATGAACACCTTTTCCACATTTTTTCAAGCAATATAGTCCTGAGCTTTCTTTTGCCAATTGGCCCTGCAATACTTGCTGATGTCGTCGATCCATTTTGTTTTAGGTTTTTTTCATGAACACTTTTTATCAAGTGGGATCCATTCTATGACTGCCTTGGTCCACTTGCCATCAGTTCTTCTTCTTATGTGACCAGCCCATTTCCATTTCAGTATATGTACAGTATATACAGTATATATACTTTTCTATATATATGATGCTGAGTAATATATATCTGAAAATTACTGCACCAAAGGCCAGGATATTGGTTTTTCACAGATATAATAGAATTTAAAAAAATATGTAAGTTATGCAAATGTAAGAAAGCAAACAAATGATTTTATGTACTTTGGTAAGATTTTGGCTAATGATGGGGAAATGGACAATGAACACATTCTGGTACTGGGCAGAATGTAGTCTGGTGTAAGAAATATACATCTGTCAAAATAAGTGTACACTCTTATGTATAGTACTGTGTTTTGGCTAACTTTGCTATATAAAGGTGAGAGTTGGTTATATTAAAAGATACTTTAAAATAACTAAACACAGATGGAATGAGATACAGTTTGGTGTAGTGGTTAAGGAATTTGGCTGACTAAATGGCTGACTAAACACACATGAAAATCTATTGGATTCAAGAGTCTTACCAGCTAACCAAATAAACTGCTCCCACCCAAAGAATTACCAAATATTAAGATGAATTCTTTGGGAAATAACAAAAAATAATATCATTATTTATTTTGAAACATCAGCAATCCAATTCACATTAGGTAACAAAATGCAAATGCCAAAAAAATGAAGCACAGAAACAAACATGTCAAGAATTATGGCTAAAGTTGAGAAGGCCACTTATTTAGAGAGAAACATACTCCAGTGTAAATATGCATGTTAAAAGTTATTGGTCTTATGAATTCAGTTGATTTCATAAAGAAGCATGGCTTCAGTTATAACTCTGATAATTAAGGTGAGAAATTCTAAATACTTTTTGTGTTGATTTATCATTTATTTTTTATCCCATAGTGGTTCTGACTTGTCTTAGTAGTGTGTGTTTCACCCATGTAAGTGCCACTATAGAATTAGAAAACCATCATTCTTAACACAAAGAAAACATGGATTAAGCACTTATTAACTGACTTCATCCAAAAAGAGTTTCTGCTTGTGAAAAGGAATCATGTAATTTCTCATTAAGGACCTTACAATGTAAATGTTCCTTGATTTAGTTAGAGCAATGGGAAGATACTGAGAAACTTCCAACTAATTTGGAAGATCCTTCTTCCAGTAGGGTATGATATAATAATAAAATGAAATATAAGTGAAACTATGAAATAATTCATAGTTATATAAGTTATAGAAAAACAATTATATCAATAAGTTAAAATATAAAGTAACTAAACAAAGAATGCTTTATTTCAAAACCATAAAAGAATAACAGTGATATAATCCATATCTTCATGAATTGTTCAATGAGTTTTCCTATTAAGGAAATGCATTAAAAATCATAACACAAAATATATTATTGCAGAAAGAGTACTCCTTGAAAGATAAGGATAACTTTTTATCTAGACCCTTATAATGATAACTTTCTATCTAGATCTTTATCATGATAACTTTTTATCTAAACCCTTATTTCAGAAAGGCCCCATTGGCCTCTCTGAAATAGGAAAGGAAATCTCATATAACATATATGTTGCAATTTTATATAATAAGAATTTTAGGTTTCCTTTGGGCAATATCCTTTTAGACAGAATTCTGTTCCTTGGTATGCACTTTAACATCATTTTAAAATCGGAACATATTTGATAGTCCCAATGAATAAAGTTGATTTCCCAACATTTCCTCTAAATGTTGGCAGGTTCTGGTATTTTGTGCATGGTACATTCCAGACCAATATTCTTTGTAGGTGGAAGGTGGGAAGCAAAATCAAAACCACAGTATTCCAAGATGGAAAGAGAATCCACATCCTGTTAATGCTATGAAGATTAATGGAAACCTAATGATCAGCAAAACACTTTGATCTTCTAAATATAAGAATAGTAGCATAGACCACTTCCTGCACCAATAATACTGTCTCTACATTGCCAGAGCCAAATGAGAGGAAAATTATTATGCAGCCAAAATATCTATGGAAGCAGATTGTCAACCATCCCACTAGGTTAGGCAGCAAAAGAAACTCTGGGACACTTTTTTTTACCAAGAGTATAATGTTTCTGAAGATTCCATGTGGTTACAGAAGTAACAATCTGAAGACCCAGATTGTTGGGGTCAATATGCTGACTCTGTAAACTGCTTAGACAGAGAACTGTAAAGCACTATGAAGCGATATACCATTTCCCTCAAAATAAAACATCCCCTGATAATAAGCCCAATCGGGCTTTTGAGTGCATGGCAATAAGGCCAAGCGCTTATTTCAGGGTTCCAAAAAATATAAGACAGGGTCTTATTTTGGGGGAAACATGATATAAGTCTAAGTGCTATTGCTATTGCTTAAAAAGCCAGTTCTAATAATTTCATGTGAAAACAGCATTGGAAAATGTTCCCCTTTCCCCCTGGACCTCCCATTGTCCATTATCCACCAATCATTTGTACTCTTTGTTTTGGGGGTGATCTGTCTGCCTTGGACTTCCCTAGCTGGTGACCTTGAGGTATTGGGTCTATTTCAGGGTTCCAGTCAGCACTCTTGACAAGGGACACAAGGTGGCAAGGGAAACCCCTTCCATAAGACTAGGTAATGCAACTTTCTCTTGTAGCACCAAGAGTCAAGGATCTCCTTGACTTTGAAATGTTTTTCTCCATCTATCCATGGGGTGGGGGGAGAGGCGGCTTAATGGCTGGCTTCAGTGGTGAACTACAGAAGGACTTTAACAAACTACAGTGAAACACTGGGTGAATGCACCTGTAGTAATCTAGGCTGGTTTTATGGAAATCACACTTAGACAATTTTGCAATGAATTACATCTTCTGCAACTTCTCAATATTCTGCCTTGGACTTCTCCAGCTGATGACCTTGAGGTGTTGGGTCTGTCTCAGGCTTCCAGTCAGCACACTTGCATTCCAAATTTCTCTCCCAAGCCTCTCTTACATTCCAATGTCTTTTCTCCCCTCTCCCATTACAGTTGTCTGATTGCAAGTGGGGCTGAGTAGTGAGTCAAGCATGGCACAGACTTAAAGGAGGCAGCTATTGAATGAGTACCGTCAAGTGTAACATTGCGGTAGAACTTCAGGTCATTACCAAATTAAAAGCTCTCTACTTTTCCCAGTTCCATTTTGGAATTAATGCTTTGCTGAAATCTGTTCTCCAATTTCCTAAAAAATTTTCTGGCAAAGGACTGTTGTATTCATGCTCAGATTATTCCTGAATTTTGTGTTTGTTTATGTACCATCAGTCATTGTTAACTTTTAGTGATAACATGAATTTGTTTCAAGGACAAGGATAATGTCCTTAACCTGGGCTTCAGATCTTTCAACAACGGATGCCACCACAACAGAGTTCATCTACCTTGCTATTTCCTTGCCATATCCTTCCATATTTTTCTAATCATGAAAGCCTTTTCCAGAGAGCTAGATACAATAATAACAAGGCATTTTACTCCCTGCCACATGATTAGATAATAAAGTGCCTATTTATTCTTTCTTTCTTTCTTTCTTCCTTTCTTTCTTTCTTTCTTTCTTTCTTTCTTTCTTTCTTTCTTTCTTTCTTTCTTTCTTTCTTTCTTT
>JANHFK010006518.1:38884-51331 GCA_036250565.1 Sibynophis collaris
CTCTGCCTCTGACACTGACTCCTCCTCACCACCACACTCAGATGCCAGTGGCACGGGCTGATAACTCCACCCCTGCGTCGACTCCAGGTCGCCTGAACCCATGTCCCCCTGCACAGGACTCGGGCAAGCCACAACACACATGGAGTTTGGGACCCTAAATGTTATGAAGCCTTTAACCAAACTTTAAAAATAGTCTACCAGTCAATTCAGGTCTTTGAAATGAGATATGTACTAAGGCTTGAAAATTTGGGAATGGATAAGTGCAACCTTTTTTGCCTTTCACTAAAATAACATGACTTCCTCATAAGCCTTAAAGAAGTATCACTATTTTAAGAATGACACTAACAATAATGTGTGTATTTCATAATGTATCAGTATCCTTTAATCAGGCACAAGACAAAAACTGGAAAGATGCAGCCCTAGCTAAGGTCCAACACACTTTTCCAAATCATGTTTAAAGAATGTGTGTGTTGACCTCAAATTCATCCTTGCCTAGGTGGATGTCTTTGGGACATTCTGTCAGAGTTTGTTGCAGAAATCACATCCAGAAAAGCACCCACAGATAACTGACTCAGCAGGATTCATTAACTTCTATTAAATACATAATAACACATACAATACCAACAGCAGATTCTTCCAACGTAGTAGAGAGTTACAAGCAAACACAGGCAGAGGAGAGAACAGCAGACATGAGTTTCCAGTTTCAATTCAGAATGGTTTTGTTTTAGAGCTGAGCACAGAGCTAAGCCACGCACAGACTCCAAACTGTTTCAGCTCCCAAACAGTCCTCATTGGCTGACTTAGTTGCTATGCCTATACATTGGCTGACCTTATTACCATGTCCTATTCCAGCCAGTCCCCAATGCCTGACCTGTTGCCATGTCTGTCCCAGTCATACACACTGACACATATAGTATAAAGAAGAAAAAGATCAAGGAAGAATCCCAGCCAATCTCACCCTTCTGTGATTCTCATTCCATCTTCTATCTATTCTTCTAATATATTACTGTCGAAGAAAGCAGCCCTTACTTTAAAAATTGCTTTATTTCTACTGTCTAGGAACAATACTATTCTAGCCAAACCATTCATCATTTTGGCCCCAATGCACAGTGGATTGAGATGAGATAATGGCCTCATAGTGAGGCCTATACCATCATGCTGAAAACCAAAGAACCTGTAATATGTCCAGATCATATTCTTGAATCCTAGAATTATTATTTTTTAATGGCTGAAATATCATGTGCTCATCAATCTTGGGAAAAAAAGATAAAGTGCAAGTAAAAAAATGCTCATGAGTTTTGGGGCATGACTTCTGATAGTGAAATACCTGGCTTTTAATGAATTGTATGTGCATATAATAATTTTGGAAGCTACACCACCATACAAGATTGCTCAATGGTAACTGGCATTTGAAATTGCTGGTCCTTTAACTTCCTGGGAGAAGTTAAATTTGTTTTGTTGGAATGTTGATTGGAAATGGGTAGGAAAAAACCTTATAATTTAAGTTACCTATGTTTATCCTACAATTAGGTAACCATAGAAAAAAAATTTTTTAACCACGCATGTCTTGGAATACTTCATACAATCCCCTTGTCATCTGGACTAAAGGCTGGATTTAGGGTTTCTTTTAAAAGCCTCATATTTCCTTTGGGTTCTTATAAAGCAATCAAAGTTTTTAGCAATGCTTTACCTTTCAAATTAAAATTTTATTTCATTTATAAGGATATAAGGACATGCAAATTATAGGGGGAGGGGGAAATGTCAGGTTAATTGCATGAAAGCAGAGGTTCATATTTTAATTAAGCTTTAAGTGGAGTCCCTTAATTGCTGTTTGATTTTTGCCTTCAGATATGATGATATCAAGCTGTTAAAGAATATCTTTACTGATTAAATAATAACAATAGCAACTTAGCAATGATTCAAGAGCCAGAGAAGCTTAATGATATGCACATCTTTCTCCTTCAGAATAGCTTTCAGTAGACTCAATTTCATAATCTTATTCAATAGTATTTATATGCAGGAACAGCCAAATATCTCTGCTGCCCTAGGTGCAAATTTGCATGACAGTGCAGTCCATGAGTAGTTTACCAATCACTTCTATATTAGTAGTAAATTATCAGGTGCTCATGAGAAGGGAGGCTGAAGAAAAGTTTGAGATTTTAATTGAGGACACATCAAAGAGAACTGACTCTAGTTAAGCAGAGTAGCAAACAGCTTAAGAAAATATGTTTTGGATTTTACAGATATACCGTATTTTTCAGAGTATAAGACGCACCTTAATTTTGGGGAAGGAAAATTGGGGTGGGGGAAGGATCTGCCTACCAGTTATTCATCTGGCTAGCGTCCTTAGTCTGCTCAGCTTCAGCACATTAGTTTTCTGGGTTTGAGAGCTTTTTATCTCCTGCTTGGGGATAAAAAACAGCTTCTAAAGCACAACTGGTCTTTGGAGAGAGAAGCAATGAGAAAAGCAGGCAAAGCAGGGAGATCACTTCAGCTAGCTGTTCCTTAGGGCTGAAAAAAAGCTTCTGGTGCTTTAGCTGAGAGTCGGAGGGAGCAGGCATGGAAGATCGCTAGCACCTCTTAGGTCTGGGAAAAAAGCTATAGCTGAGAGTCGGAGAGGGAGAGGGAGGGAGCAGGCAAAGCTCGACTGCTTCACGCCGCATTAGTGCTGAAAAGAAACTATAGAGTATAACTAGAGTATAAGATACATCCAAATTTTCAGCCTCTTTTAGGGGGTAAAAAAGTATGTCTTATACTCTGAAAAATACGGTATATTTCATTTGTTGTTCTATTTCTTTCCTGCAGTATTATCATTTTTCATCATTATCCTGTTCTGTAATATATACATTTCTGAAGGTATTGGACATGCTTTGGTTATTTATATTGTGTAACAATCAATTAAAAAAGCAAAAAAGCAGAAAGCCTGATTGCTTAATAAAAACTTTAAAAGGTCATACTATTTACCATTGAACAGTTGAATGTTGTCTGCCAACATTCTGAAATGTTGAACAAAAATCTGTAACCTTAACATTTACCAGTATATCATTAATGTTAGTCATCTTCTAATGCCGTTCATATATTTAATCATTTAGGACTACTTTATTTCTCTCACAAAATATATGTTATTTTCCATGATTTTCAGATCTTGATTAAATCTCAGCTGATATTTATACAGATACGATATCAAAATGCACTCTACCATGATATTGTGTTCCCACTATTGTGCACTTCAAAGAGAAATAGGGCTCAGTGCTTCTAGGACATAAATCAGATGTAGTCCTCGACTTACAACAGTTCATTTAGTGATCGTTCAAAATCACCTCACTGAAAAAAGTGACTTATGACCATTTTTCATACGACCATTGCAATCACATGATCAAAATTCAGATGCTTCGCAATTGACTCATATTTATGACGGTTGCAGTGTCCTGGGATCATGCGATCCCCTTTTGCAACCTCTGACAAACAAAGTCAATGGGAAAGCCAAATTCACTTAACAACTATGTTACTAATTTACCAATTCACTTAACAACCATTGCAAGAAAAATCATAAAATGGGGCAAAACTCATTTAAATGTTTCATTTAGCAACAGAAATTTTGGGGCTCAATTGTGGTTGTAAGTTGAGGACTACCTGTACTTAAGTATGTATAGCTAATCTCGCAAAATTGCCACATCTCATGCACTATATCAGCAATGACTTTGTCTTTCTTAATAGACTTAGGCTGATGGCAGCACGTTATGTAGCACACCATTTCCTACCCTACCGTAGCACAGAATATGAGGGCAATAAACACAACAACCAACTACTATTATTTATAAATGAAAAATAAATTCTTCCTTGAATTAAGGTCAGTCCATAGTGAACTCATGGATACAACCAGGAAGCATTTTTGCAATAATATGGACATGCTTTCCATTACCACATTCTACTTTTTTCCTTTGCTTTAACCATCTGACTTTTTCAGTACTTTCTGTTGAACTCTTCTCTAAGTACAAGCAAGGTCCAAAACTCTTTCACTTTTCAAGATCATCTAAGGTTTAGCTAGCTGTTGCCAACTGCTGCAGGGTCTAGGAAAAATATCTTCATTTTAAGACCCTCTAATATTAGTTTTAGTTCAATAGTATTAAAGCATTTTTACAGAATTGAATGCTTACACATTGCTCATAAATGTGCATGGGATTAGAAGCAACAGATGTGCCACATTTAAATATAGCTGCCAGAAGTTCTGAAGCAAGTTTCTGAATGACCATAATTAATATGTGATACAAATTCAGGTTTTTGCAGTTTTCAATGACAAATATATATTTTTAGTAACTTTACTGTTGAGAGTTAGAGCTTTTGCGGTGTGAAAAGGACATATTTAACTAAAGACCATGTTTACATCACCACAAAGGACCACTTACTCAGTAAACAGCTGTTTTGGGCAATTACTCTCTTATATAGCAAATAAAAAGGAATATTTAGCTGATAAATAAAATGGATACTAACTCTAGTGCCATAAAAATCTCCTGCATTTTCATAATAGTTTGCATTCAATTTAACAGAACAGAATTTACTTTCAGTTCTTTTTTTCCAATCAAAAAGATAGTGCTTAGTGAAATTCCTATGAATAAAGATTGATACAGGTAGTCCTTGGTTTACAACAGTTAGTAACTGTTCTTACGACCTTTGTAGGATTTCAATGATCATGTGATCAAAATTCAGATGCTTGGTAACTGGTTCCTACTTATGACTGTTGCTATGTCCCAAGGTCATGTGAACTCCTTTTGCGACCTTCTGACAAGCAAAATCAATGGGGAAGGCAGATTCACTTAACAACCATGTAACTAACTTAACAACTGCAGTGAGTCACTTAACAACTGTGGCAAGAAAGAACTTAAAGTGGTACAAAGCTCACTTAACAAATGTCTCATTTACAGAAATGTTGGACTCAATAGTTGTCATAAGTTGAGAAACACCTGTATTCTTACATTTATTGAGTTACAAATAGCCAAAGCTCGGTATGTAGGTATGAGTTTGTGTCTGAATATCATTCTTCAGTCATTTCTGCAAGAGCATGTGCTGTGGACTTCCTTGTTTCTTTGTTTCAATTTAATCCAAAGAAAAGACATCCAGGAAAATCTTCTCTTATGGAACTTTGTTAGATCAGGAAAGGAAGGAAAATTCTAGTGCAATAAGAAAATGTGTAGCAGAAAACAACACAAGCAATAGCACCTACTACTACTTTCACCAATAAAATAAATCAAATAAAAAAGTGTTATCACTTTGAAAACATAATAGAGAAAATATCTCAGATGACTCAGAAATGAAAAAATTGTAAATCATCTGAGAACTTGTAAGGGAAACTGATGCAGGATTAACTGTATCTGTATTTTTCACAAATCAAACAGTGGGTGACGTTCTTTAATGAAATTATCCAGAGTAAAACTTTCTGCTGCAGAATGACTGCTGTGAGGATGTCCTTCGTACAATATGCACTTTGCATGCAAACCTTCATTAATATGTGCTATGCACATTTATAAATACAAATATAACAAATATGCCACCTTGACATTCTTAAAAATTCTATTTCTGCCCATTTTGTTTGGGGGTGAACACTACCACCTTCCAGGGTTCACTTACATGATACTTAACAATTAATCAAATATACTTATATATAAAATAAGCTATAAAAATATAACAAAAATAATAGGATTGTTAATAGGATTATTAATAGGATTATTGAGCTAAATATAAATCAAATTGGACTGTTGTACCACAAAGTGAACAACAGAGACCTTTCCAAATTAGCAAGTCTGTATTGTATAGTCACTAGGCTTTTGTGCAAGTCTGTGCTTTGGAAGAGAGTAGAATGGCAGAAACTATCACAAGGGAAAAAACAATTTGTATTGCTTTTGTGTTCTGTAAAACCTTTAGAATAGAGACGAAAGGAAGGTCTACAGTTCATTGACCATTGGGTGTACCATACAATCACAATAAGTAGTTAAGCAGGAAATCCTTAATGCCAGGAAATAATGTGATTTATACTAACTTTTATTTAGAACAAAGATTTAATTCCGAAACAAATAAAATATATATAGACTCCTTTCATAGAGCAGCAAAGATGATTTTTTAAATAAGCATTTGGAAATTGAGAGCTGCAACATTAATTATATTTATACATATATTCTTTATAATTTCACATGTGAATTTTTATTAACATTATTAGCATTTGAAATCTAAGGAACTAGACAAAATGCAAGATAAATGAATCAATAAATATATTTTCTAAAAAATGTTTCTTTTTAATTTATTTATTTAGCAATCAATTTTTTTAACCCTGGCCTTGCTTGGTAGCTATGGTTGGTTTACAAATAAAAGCCATATAGCTGTATAAAAGAGACATAGATAAAAACAAAATTAAAAACGAGAATAAAATCTGAATTTTAACAGTTTAGCTCTAAAATAACTATGGCATGAAAGATTCTACTTTATCTGAAAATTACAGTTGGTGTGGTAGTCAGCAAAAGGTAAAAAAGTCTATCTTGAGATTTTAAGATTTTGGTTTTCTTGCTAAAGGCAGTGATTTACAGATAATGCTGAACAAATTATCAGAAGCTGCTATGTTCTTCTGCGTGGCTATCATCCTCAGCAAAACTGAAGTACTTTACCAATCCAAGTCAAATACTGAGCTTGTGGAACTAAAAATCATTGTTGATGCTACCCAGTGGACTATAGTAAACAGCTTCAAATATTTAGGAAGCATCATCTCAAGCAATGGGTCTTTGGACAAAGAAATTGACTCCAAGATAACACAGCCAGCCAAATACTGAGATATCTATGTACTTGACTACTCAATCAACACAATATCTGTAATTTCACAAAGTGAAACTTCTACAGACCTGTGATTATCCCTTGTTTCCTATATGGATGTGAATCCTGGGCTTTGTAGCAAAACTACATCAAACAACAGGAGACATTTCACATGCAAACTTTCCATTCCATCCTTGGCATTATTTGGCAAGAGTGTGTCTCCAACCTGGAGGTCTTGCTCATGTTGTGTCCACCAATATTGAATCTCTGATTATCAGAGTACAGATGAAATTGATGAGACATGTCATCAGAATAGATGACTGTATGCCTCTCTAGTTGCTCTCTAGTATATTGGAGTCTGGGAAGAAACCTCAAAGTTGAAGAAGTTGACTACAAAGACATTGTAAAAATGTCTTATGCCAGTATGACTCTAGTCAAGGAAAGTAGAACCTGCAGCTGCTGACAGAACCAGTAGTGGGTTCCTACCAGTTCGCTCTGGTTCTTAGAACCAGTAGTAGCAGTAGCGGGAGGTTTCACCTGCCCACCCGGATGTCATCATGGAAGCTATGTGCATGTGCAGAAGCTCCATGCTCCCATTGCAAACTAGTAGCAAAGGTAAGTAGAACCCACCCCTGGACAGAACCCATTGGTGATCCCAGTGATATGATGCTTCCACCAGCTATCAGTGGACCACCAATGCCCCTGCTGTTTCCAGACTGGAATTGCAAAGCCATCCTCATGTCCACATCTGAACTGCACAAAGGAATGCCTACCTTAAATCTGGAGGACTACCATATTAAAATATTTTTTTAATGCTTACCTCAATCCCTATTATGTTGAGCTATTTTGTTAATTGCACGCAGACTAAATCACATAGTCACTATACAGCCCTAAGAGTAACAATTTTCTGAATTTTCTTGTGGCACAGAATTTACAGTGCAGTAAGTGTGAATGTTCTCTTGGGTCTTTAGTTGTGTTTCTTTATGGAACATGTTCACTCTTATCCCCCTGCTTCTTTGCGGAATTTTTTTAATATAGTGATTAAGTTGAATTGATTTTGTCATATTCTTCTGCACAGTTTCTTGGAGAGGAAAACCAAAATTAGAAAGGGAGGGGGAGAATTCTTCACTAGTATTGTCACAGCATTGCTTTTGTGCCTTTGAAAGTCTTGGCATTGTATACTACCTTAGACACAGAGGCTGTCATATGCTGAAATTCTTTGTAAAAGATTAGCCAAAAGTAAGATCTGCCATGGCTATGTGAGTTTATTTGTATTACATTGTGTCTGATAAAGACTGCTAGCATTAGTCAGAAAAAGATACTATAATACCTGGTGCCTTCTGGTTCTTTTGCCATTATAGACTTTTCTTTCTACTGTTTTCCTGCAAGTACAGGGTTCTAACATGATTTTTTCCCCTACAATGTCAGTAATGCACTTTGATGCTTGCAAATATCATAACAAATTGAAATCAGTAACTGAAACAAGAAATCAAAGTATATTGAAGTTTCTATCCCAAGCCATCATAAACCCAATCACTTTTACATTGAGATGCTGCTGTATTTTTAGACTATCACCAAAATAAGTGCGCTAATAAGCCTGTATTTAGAAGAGTTTATTCTCTTCCACAGAAAACATGGTAAGTCTGACCTCAGCAAACCCAGTAGAAATTCTGATCACAAGAAAACAGAGTCAATAAAATTGCATTGCGTACATAAAATCAAAGCAGATTTACTTACCAAGATCTGGGATTGTGGTATTCCATCTTATTTTTACTTCATTAATTTAGACTAATTTAATTTCTTGCAAAGAACTGCTGCCTTTTATCTGATTCTCGCTTTTAAAATCTTAGAATGACCTCATGTGGTTTGATAAAATTAGTCAAGTGGGACAGGCGTTTTTCAAGAATCTGCCAACATTTAATACAGGATTATTGTATCTAGACAACTTAATTATGGTATCTAATCCTACTCACTGTTTACCTTGTGGTTCTAAATAAAATTTTACATCAAGATGAAATGAATATCAATGGTTTGTTATCTTCATATTTCAGCAACCTACCTTACTGAAGCTCATTTAGAATTTCAGAGTTGTCCAGTGTTATTGTATCAACGTTAGCAAAAACATTTCTATAAGAATGGTATGTTGTTATGATAATCTATAGCAGTCTTGCTTCTGGAAGTGTGAAGGGTATATACAAATACAAAAAGATGTTTAGATTTTATTTATCTTTTTTGCACAATAATCTATAATGAATTTCAAAGGCCTTGTGTGAAAAAATAGCAGAATTACATATTCAAAACCAGTGTGCATCATCATCATCATTATTTCTTCAAAGAATAATTCTATTAAAATTGATTTTAAATATATCCCAATCCATTTGTGTATTGCCCTGATGGGGTCAACCAGAATCTCCAAGTTTTGGGGTTCTCCTTCCAGATTTTTTTTGGTAGGAGAAATAAAAGTAAACTGAACTAAAATATGCAAACAGAAAAGACCTTATAAGTCTCTTAGTCTGTCATCCTGACAGTGTCATTAAATGCATAGCTATAGGATTTCTTACATTTAGAGACATAACCAGTCTCTACTTGAAAAGATCCATAGACACAGTGCACCATCATCCTAATATTTCAAATTAAGGTTTGCAGATCTTGGAATCACAGTATACCTTAAGCACAAAATTAGATTTTGAGCAGTCTTATCTTCACCCTTGTAATTATTCTGGGGAAAGCAGCATTCATTATGCTTTACAGTTGTAAAAAAAATAAGAAGGACCTCAGAGGAAATAAAAAATTAACAATACAGTTCTTCCATTTCTTCTGACATACAGACATTCCCACCCAAAGTTCACCTTCGCTTTTTCTTTCAGTGAATAAGTAAATGAGAACATTTTCTTGTTTATCTGCTAGATTGCTCTTGGGATGCTTCCAAACAAAAGAGATATTGTAAGGCAAGAGATAGCCAATGGTGTAACAATTAGAGTCTTATACTGAGAAATTAGAAAACCAAAGTTTAAATCCCCACACAAGAATTTACATCCAACCACCTCATAAAGCTCGTTGCAAAACTAAAAATGGAAGGTCATACAATTTGTTCTGCTTAGAACAACAAATATAAGATATCAAAAAACATAGAATAATTCTCAGGAGAATTGCAAATGGAACCTATTATCTGCACATTTGATAAAATGTTGTAAGGCAGAATAATTGCAAAGAAAAAGAAACCTTCTCTAAAACAACTCTTAGTGTCAAAGAAAAATCAAAGGCACCCTTATTTGAGCAACAATTTGAAAATTCAAACTTGCAGTCATTATGTTAAGTAAACTGAGCCCCAATTGTTTTCTCAATATACGACAACAAAATAAAACTTTCTTTAATACACAGAGAGAGTGAGATCCTATGTCAAATTCTAGTACACAAATAAGTAAGCAAAATAAGCTTCACGTTTGTCTCTTCTGATGTACATCACATGAAAACTCATTCTAAATCACCTACTCAATAATCTCCCTCTTCTCTATATCTTTCCTTACGTTGCAGTTATGCAACACTTCCGTGTCTGAGCTCCAGAAATTTGGATGGCCACTTAGATGGCCAACTAGTGGTCAATTTATTTGACCATTGCAAATAAACTGAAAAATCTGTCTGACTGCTGTTTTCTTGAAGATGTTTATCCTTTTGAAACCCAGATCTGATAGCTCATATTTGCTAGCTATCCATATTTTGTTTACAATATGACAATGGAAACCAGGGAAGATATCATATCAGTCACTTATTTCAGTTACCAGCTTCTCATTGAGAATTGGGCTTAACACATGCAAATTTACACACACTTGTGTTTTGTCAAGTGCCCTTAATCATCTGATAATTGATGGATGGTTTGATTAGAGGGTTTCATCATCCATCATCATAATCTCTGCCTTCCTCTGAAGCCCCAGAAAGGAAACTGGAAATATTGATACCACAAAGATATTTTTATGGAAAGGAGTTCCACCAGTGAAGACTTTATAGTAGTGGAGATCCCCATTCCATTCTCACAGTGAGTTAAAATCAGCCATCAGCAATGTTCTTGTTAAAGTGGTTGACATAAGACTGCAAAACAGGAATCCTGGGGGAGAGATAGATACAGTTCGTCTGGCAGCTACTTCAGTTGAAAGCTGACATAACCCATTCCCATTGCCACTATCACCATTACTTTCCTTTGTGGGCAGTTTACAATATAGGAAACTGCTGTGCTGAAAATCCCAGCAAAATACCACACAGAAAGAGACCTGCTGTCAAGTCCAGCATGCACCAGCAGTTCTTAGGATGTGTTCTTTCCACAGCCATCCAAAGTAACTCAACATTGCTATTTCCAAAGTGAGGATACCATATTACATTTCAAGTATTCTGAGGTTTTAATAGCAGTATGGATGGGTAGAGGAATTTGTAGTTTTCTGGGCATAATCAAAATTTCAAAAACTTGTCACAAAGTGACTTTGCAAAGAGGATGAATGTTTGCCTATTTACAAAATAGCTGCTATGAATATTCGCAAAACATTCAGCCCTCTAGCTAACAGCTCAAACTTTATCCTTTGTTTTCTGGACAAATGAAGAGACTTTCAAATAAAATACCAGGTTTCAAAGATATTCACTTACTTTTGCCACTGGTTTGCAAATATGAGTGCAGGCCTTCCAGGGCCTTCCATGCTCATCAAAAAAGGGATGTGATTATCTCTGGGCAGGTGGGTGGAGCTTCCCGCAGCTGCCACTACCGGTTCGTCTGAGCCGGATAGAACCAGCTGAATACCACCACTAGTACTCCCCTAACTTTACAACATTGGTCTTGTAAAATTAGAGGAAATCTTCCTTAATCCATTACCACCACCACCAAAAAATCCTTGGGATTATAATTATGAAGATTTGGAAGCATTCTTGGAAATAAATATTATTTGTTTGAAGCAAATATCCTTTTTCCTGTCCTTTTTCTTAATTAAAAAACCCCTAGAAAATAAAATAAACTAAGGTGAACCAAAGGAGATATCAGGCTCAAGTGAGATGTTTGCAAGTTGGTTTCCATGGGCATTGTACATTGGTCCCGTACACAATATAAATTGCATTTTGATAATTATAAAACTTTAAGAATGTCTAATAAATATTGTATATATTATTTATTTGTTACATTTATAGCCAGTCTTGCTTCCAGGCATTTCCTACCCATCCACAATATCCCATCTGTGAGATAAAATAGGTTAAAAGAATGATTCATTGAAAGTCAACCAGTGAATTTCCATGCCAAAAGGTGACTTAAACTTGTGATTCCCCAATTCTAGTTATATTCTAACCATAATACTATGATTGACTCTCATCTAATGTGTTCTTCTGCCCATTTCACAATATTTATACAATTCTTCTTGTTTTTAGGCTTATTACCGTATATAACTGAGAAATAAGCAATGTAGATGCTTCCATTTAAAAAGAATTAAACTAGTTTTTAAACAAAGTCGGCAAGAAAGTTTTCAAATTATATCTTCATTTGCCATTGAAAAGTAGCAATATTTTTTTTCTTAATTGGTTGCCAGTATTGCAGCTGCAACACAGGCTTTTCTGTCAAAAACTGTTAGAATTATCTTCTATTTGTTGACAATAATCTGCAAAAGGTCCCCGTTTCTATATCTA
>JANHFK010006519.1:0-14364 GCA_036250565.1 Sibynophis collaris
TTGTTACAATAGCAGCACCTCCTAAAGGAAGAAATGCATACTGTTCTTGCATTGGAGGGTTCAGTTTGTTACCTAGGTCTTGCTTGTCCTCACTCAGTGCACAGAAATTAGAATAATCTGATATCATACATTTTTTTTAGAAATGATTTGGAAACTATTTGAACACCCTGTCTTAAAATATTTTATTCATCATGTTACAATAAAATATTTCACAATGGTTTTTTTTTCTTTTTCAATTTTTCCAATTTTTTTGGAAAAAAACAAGCCTTCAGGAAAAAAAACAAAAAAAAAACCGAGTTGTAAGATTGATGTAGCAATCTGGTATAGTGATTAAGTTATCAGGCTAGAAAGCAGGAGACCATGAATTCTAGTCTTGCCTCGAGATTAAAGCCAGCTGAATGACCTTGGACCAGTCACTTTCTCTCAACCCTAGAAAGGACTCAATGGCAACTGCTATTCCACTTTGAAATTATTTACTCATTCTGACTTACGTTTCTCCGTTAGTGTGATTCTTAATATCTTATATCACATCATTATTCCCAGAAGCAAAGGATATAAAATACTTGGGCTACTCCCTTATTAAATTACCAACACAATTATTCTGAGGAACTGAGAAACTATCACGATCCAGTTTATTATTGGAAATCAGGGGGGTGGGGTTTGCTTACATCCTGAAATTGTAAAATGGGAATGGGAAATCAAGTTCAGAAGAACATATTCTGTTAACTTTTTTCAGTCTGGTATATGCCCATTATGGCAGTACCAGGAAAAACTGTTAACCTTTTTGTGTTCTTAGATTGACATTAAATTTCTTGTTCAAAATTGCATGAATTAACCTGCTGTTGTTGTTGTTTTCAGGAATTAAATACTATCTATTACTATCTTCATGGAATGGATATATTATCTCATCTCAGGGAGCATCAGTTAAGGTAAGGGAGGGTAATCAATGAAAATGGAATGTTTAAATATGCTACTACAATGTCCGCTTTATACAGTTTTCATAGCATGGGTACTTTGATATGCAAAGTAACTTATTTTAATGGTTACTTTTAAAATATTATCTCAAGGCAAGAGGAAAAAACCCCAAGTATTACACAATACAAATATGCATTATAGCAATAACAATAGCATTTAGACTTATATACCACTTCATAGTGTTTGCAGCTCTCTCTAAGCAGTTTACAGAGTTAGCATATTTCCCCCAACAATCTGGATCCTCATTTTACCAACTCAGAAGGATGGAAGGCTGAGCCAACCTTTGAGCCTGGTGAGATTTGATCTGCCAGAAGTAGCCTGCAGTACTACACTCTAACCACCGCACCAGCGTGGCTCTTTATATACACGTGTTTCAGTTTTGGAGAATTTTCCATATCATGGAATACAACAAGCATTTAACAACAACAGAGAATTCGCAGTTAAAAACAAACAAAATACAAATCCCTCCTCCCAGTTCTGTAACAAATTAGCTGGGGCTGATTCTGGAATCAGTGGGGCTTATTTCTGGGCAATTATAATGTACTTCAGGTCTCATTGTAAAGGTAGAACCTTTGTATTTGCCTTTTTGGTGGATTGTTATAATTCTTTAAGTATAAAATAAGTATTCTCTATTCTAGATGAGAGATTTTGCATGATCCTTTAAGAAATTGAAATATTTCAAAATCTGACATAAAAATGATTATTTCTAGCAAGATGTGAATGTTATGACTGGAAACCGCCCTGAGTCCTGCAAAGGAAAAGGGCGGCCTAAAAATCGAAATAAATAAAAATAAATAAAACATTCTAAGAGGTTCTTTCATTTTAAAAAAATGAAGAGAACATTGCAAGACGGACCTGCTTCCCAAGGGCAGCAGGAAGACCTCTCTAGCAATTGGCCAATGAGGCACTGCTGCAGAATCATTTTGGCGGCAGGTGGCCTTTGGACCTCTTCTTGGTGGTGTTTCTTTAGGCCCATTTCTTAGCAGCTTTCCATGAAAGGTCATTCAGCCTTTACCCCAAGGAGACAAGCCACCTTGACTTGCTTACATCAAACAATGGAAATTTGATCCTCCTAGAATGTTTAACTTGATTTCATAGAGGGCCGCGTCAGGATTGGGTTTTGCCTTGGAGGGCTGGGGGTGGTGGTGGCCATGGTGGGTGTTGCCAGCTTGACATCACTTGTGTTCGGGATACTGAGGGGGAGGGGGAAAAGCTCTACTAGCAAAAACTGGCTCCCGAGCTCCGTTTTTGGCTGCAACAGCCTCCTGCAACCCTCCACGAGCAAAAATAAGAGCTCAGGAGAGCTGTACATGGCCATTTCGAGCTCCGTTTTTGCTGGTAGAGGCACCGTAGGCCAATCCTTTGCTGTTTCCAGGGCAGCAAAGCATTCCCTGGACCGGATCTGGCCCCCTGGCATTAAGTTTGACACCCCTGTCCTAGTAGTTAGTGTGTAACATATGTGTGTTCCCTTCCCTTTTCCAAGAACCTGTTCTTGCTCTAGTGCCCTCAGTGTCCGATTCTGATCTCCTCAGCCAGAGATGCCCACTGCAGATAGTTGATGGGATGGTGTGTTCAGACCCGACAACCCAGCTCTGGACACCTGGACATTCACTTAGCCTCTTTGCCAATTCACACAAAAGCAGGCTGAGAATGTACCACACTAGCAGTTGGGAAAATACAATGGCTTCCGAAAGTGGAATGCAGTGGCTGAGATTCCTGCAAGAATCGTTCAACACATTTGGTAAACAAAGTCTCTACAAGGTACCTGTTTGTGCTGGCTAAAAAGTGCTCCGCTGGAACGCTACTGAGGCTGAAATGCTGCTGCTCCACTTCTCTCCAGAATCAGCCTCAAGCACAGGAGCCAGACTATTTGGTTACCATCATCTCATGCGTTCATTCTGATGTGGCTGTTTCATGTGTACATGTCATGCCGGGATGTAGGAAGACCCATGGAAATCGTAACGAGCAAGGAGTGGTGGGACAACCCAACACTCCAGGAAAATTATTTCAGCATATGATTTAGTATATTTGGTAGGTATGTGCCTTACTCTGCAGTTTGTCAGAAATGGGGTGAAGCAACGTCATGTCAATGTTAACCTCTAGTATTTGTCCGGTAGGCTCTTCAAAGTGGAAACAGTCTCTTGCTAGATCTAGGAGGGATGGTAAGAGTGCAAAACCTGCTGCAAGAGTTTGCGCTCCTCTGAAGTCATCAACAGCAGGGAGGAATCTATAACTTTGTACAATCAATTGGTGCAATCTGGGGATTTTATGTCCTGCAGTCCCAGAACAAGCCCACTCCTCTCTTTGTGGCCCGTATCTGCTAGCAAGGAAACGTGAAGAGGAATGGAGCTGTGTTCTGACACAGAACAGAATAGATCCACTACCCCAGAGAGTATTTGAGCCACTCCTAAAACCACCTACGGAAAAATACAGGACAAAAACTGAGCTTCTGGGCTTCTTCAACACCACTTGGGGGGGGGGGGGGAGAGGAGGGGTCAGCAAAGATGTAGCCATTGCTGCAATCCCACTGTGAGCCAGTCTAAATAACACGATGGGCCTTTATCTGTCCAGATGTTTCTCCTCACAGAGACCCACCTGCAGTTCAACTAACATTGAGATGGATTGATGTTCCTGTACGGTGCTAAGGCAATAGTTTCAGCCCATCAGGTGTGCTTGGACAGGTAAATATTCACCTTACTGATTCTTTGGAAGGCCACCAAATCTTTTTATCAGCCCCTTCTGTACATTAAGAGCGCCTTCCTGTTTAAAATGGCATACATGGCACGAATGCTTCATGGGATTCCGGGAGAAAACCACCCTCTTGTATGATGGGAAGTACTCCAAACCCCAATATTGCAGCTGCTCTCCTCCTCGCTTCCCCGGGTTGAGGAATGGAGCTACTGAAGGCCACTAGAATAACGTTTGTTCATCTCTCACTGGGTAGAATTTATGCCGCATTTTTATCCGTTTCCTTTATTAACACTGGAGCTATGAAACTGCCACATTAAGATTCAATGAACTTTTTTATTTATCATCCAAAAGTAACAGAACAGGGTTGTAATGAATCCCTCCAGCTGATATTTTAAACAGATACCAGCCCTTTTACTTATCTTGACAGGCAATTAAAAAAAGTGTGAAATTTTTCACAGTACAGTCAACTCCACCCAAAACTAAGGTAACGGTGGATAAAAATAAAATGCCCCCCAAATTAAAGAAAACTTACCCACCCTCCTCCTCCTCCCATATTACATCGTCACAACTCACAAATCTGTACAAAATGTTCACTTTATAAAGCTCTGATGTAAAAATCAAATCAAGCAGCAATTCGGTAAGTGCAGCACGGGGCCTGTTGTAGCTCTATTTACAAGGCTCTGGTAACTTTACATGAGGACAAAATGCCATGGCGGTGGCTGAGTCCGTCCTGCCCCCTAGACCGGGACAGGTTTTGCTTTGGGGTTCTCCTTCTCCTTCTCTTTGCTCTTCTTCGACTTCTTCTTCTTGTGTTTATGTTTTTGGCTCTTCTCGGCTTCTGACTCGGTGCCAGGGTGTTTCTTATGCTTCTTGTGCTTCTTGTGTTTCTTGTGCTTCTTCTTGTCCTTCTTCTTCCTCTTCTTTTTGCTGTCCTGACTGTCCGCAGAGCTGGCGCTGCTGCTGCGGCTCCGGCCTTGGCTCCCTGAGGGGCTGGCACTGGGGCTGCTGGGGCTCTGGCTCCGGCTGGGCTGGGGGGCCAGGGCAGCGGGGGCCGCAGCCTCTTTCGGCTTCTCCTTCCCGTCTCTGGGTTTCTTCCCTGGGGAGCTGTCCTGCTTTGTTGAACCGTTGCTGTCACTGTCGCTTTCGTTGTAGTCTGGGACAAAAGCCGCCTCGTCCGTTTCCCGCGTCGGGTCCGAAGAGAGCCGGGACGTGTGGCTCGGCTGAGGTTTTGGCTTGGCGGCATTCTTGTCGTTCTGGGGAGCTCCTTGTTCCTTGGCTTCTGGGGAGCCCCGTCTGAAGGAAGACTTGCTTCCAGATGCCCCCCTCTCTTTACTGCTCCAGGCCTCGGAGGATGGCCGCTGCTTCTCTCTCTCCTTGCCCGAGCCCTTCTCTTGGGCCTTGGGCTGTTCTGCTGGACGCCTGGCGTCGTAGGCGTTCTTGGGGTCGTTCTGCCTGCGGTCCCTGGATGGGCTGCTGTAACTGCTCCGCTTGGAGTCCCAGTTTTCCTTCTTGGGCTGCTCCGCTCGCTCCTCCCTGGTCTTGCTCTTGGAGGTGGAGGGGGCTGGTTCCCGGGTCCGTGAAGGCGACACTTTCTTTCGCGTGAGCCCACTTCGTTCCTCTCTTCGCTTGGAGCTGGAGTGGTCTCTGCTGCTGTCCCCGTCCGACTTCTTCTCTCGGCTAGGAGTAAAGTCCTTTGAGCCAGATCCATGGGCAGAGTCATGTTTGTCTGAAGATCTGCTGTCCCTGGAGGAGTGAGAAGACCCACTCTTGGCATTTCCTTGCTCCGTCCCGCGTTCGGAACGGTCCTTCTCTGGCTGAGCTGCACTCTTTCTTTTCTCAGAAGAATCTCGGTCGGAGGCCGCGTGGTCCCTGTCTTTGGCCTTCCCCTTCTCATTTGATGTCGCCGTTTTGGAGGCTTTGGGGTCAGGCTGCGAAGTTTCCCGGCCAGGTTCTTTTGTGGCTCTTGGGTTTCTCTCCATGGGTTCAGGATCCTTCTCGCTCTGTTTGACAGGAGTGGACAGCTTCGTGTTGACGGTCTTTATGACACTGGCCGGCTTCCCAATGGCAGAAGAAACCTGTGCAGGCTTAACATTCTCTTCTTCCTCATCAGAGTCAAAATCATCCTTGTCCCACTTGGACTGAGGAACCTGGATCATGATGATGACATCTTCAGCAGGGGCAGTGTTGTCGTTGTTGTATTCTTCCATAGTCTTGATGACGGTGCGCTTGGTGTCTACTTTGTCTTCCACCTTTTTTACTGGGCTGCCTCCAGCAGAGCTTGTACTGAGGAGGCAAGAATCAAGAAAGACTTATTATGGGGGATATCAAAGGGTGCAATTTCAATTCCTAATTTTGCAGTGGCAATACGACTTTCCCTGTCTCGCCAAAAAATCATGTGTCTAATGGCCTAACATAAGGAAATGTCCTGCTAACTACCACAAATGCTTTCATTTTTTTAAGCTTATTCTATAAAATGGCCCAATTTCATCTTCAACTGTTCTAATTCTAGAGCAGCAGAATGTGACTGGCTAAACTTTTAGTTTTAGCATATAAGGGTTTTATTGGGGACAGTCACTTTAAAATATATGTTTTTAAACTGTTTTTAGATTTTGTATTTCATGTTTTTAAATTTGACTGTAAACCGCCCTGAGTCCCGCAAGGGAGAAGGTGCGGTATATAAATACGAACAAATAAATAAATAAATAAATAAACTAACCTTAAAAATCTGCATCTTACAGTTCTGAGAAAAAACTGTCAAAATTCCAGGTAGCCATTCCTTGCCTCCAGGGCAAGTCTTGGCCATCCAATACGATTCACATTATTATTATTATTATTATTGTTGTTGTTGTTGTTGTTTATCAGGAGTACAAAGAAAAGAAACCTTCAGACCCAAAACCAAAAAAAAAAAAAAAACAACCCCAGAAACCCCCCCCAAACAACAAGGCCCCAGAGATTAATGAAGGAAAAAGTCGTGGTCATCTCTGGATTACATGGGTCAGGAAGAAAGGACAACTAACTGGAATCAGAATTAAGAGGGTTCACGAGGGAAGGGATTCAGCCCCATCAGAAGAATTTAGAACAATTAACAGAAGGCTTTGAAGGAGCTTAACGGAAGGGCTGGGGACAGGTTTAACAAGTCATGGGCAGCAACCACCTTTGCCTTCCCTGTTAATCACAGTACCTGGTGTAATCGACCAGCGTGGAACCCGATCCATCGGCTGCCGCCACTTTTCTCCTCAGCTTCCCCTTGGCTTTCTCTGGCTTGGTTTTGCTCGCCACCGCCGGCTCAGGCTTCTCGGCTGAGGCTTCTTTCACCGGTGGGACGTTGTCAGCACTGGCAATCTTCTTGCCCGTTTCTCGGTTCAGCTTAATCTTCTTTGCAGGAACAACGGGTAAAACAGCTTTGTCCTTCTCAGGCGTCCTCTCCGTTTTCTCTGCTTCTGGGTCATTCTTCCCCTTTGGCAACGGCTTCGATTCTGCGGCTTCTGGCTTAGAAGCTTTTAGCAATGTGGTTTCAGGCTCTTTCTCAATTTTGTCCTCCATTTTTCTCTTCCTCTTTTCAGGTTTGGCATCTACTGGTTTGGTTTTGTCGACGGGTTTCTTGGATTTTTCCTCCTTGCTGGACGGCTTCTCCTGCTTGGTTTCCTTGGGATGCTCCTTCTTGGCCTTCTCATCCTTGGTGGACTTGGTCTCTGGATGCTCTTTTGTGCCTCGGGGGTGGACTTTACGGGGAGCGCTTGGAGGCTTCTCGTCCTTCTGGGAGGAAGGCTTGGCGCCATCAGCCTTTGGCAATTCTTCCTTCACCTTTTTGGCCGAAGGATCAGCCCGTGGGGATCTTTCACGGTCAGCCTCCGCCTTCTCCTGAGCTGCTGTTTTAGCCGGTTTGACTTGCACCTCCTTCTTGTTAGTGGGAGCCCCTTCGGAGGTTTTCTGCTTTGTCTTCTCCACTCTTCCCTTCGGCTTCTCTTTCCTCTCCTTGTCAGAGATGGGCTTAAAGGCAACTGAATCCGCTTCCATCGGCTCGTCCCGGACAGGAGTGGCATCATCCCTGCTCGGGGGCACAAAAAGGGAGTCAGGTCTGCCCTCTTCGCCAGAAGCAGGCTTCCGCGAGCCCTCCAACAAGTCATTGCTAGGAAAACCGTCACCTTCTTCTCCCCTCCGTCTTTTCCGGTGTTTCTTGTGTCTATTCCCTTTTGCATCCCCTGAAGGATTGTCCATTTCTTTGTCCTTCAGTTTTGTCATGTCTTTCATATTGTGGCCCTCTCTTCCTGGCAGCTTTTCAGAATAGCCGCCTCCTAGATTTCGGTTCCGATGCCCGAGCCCTCCAGGATAATCATCTCTGCGACCCCGAATGTAAGGGGAATTCTCTCTCCTTGGTCCAGGAGGGCCAAATCGTTCTGGGGAGAAGTTCTCTCTGTTAAGCAAAGGTCTGGGTTGAGCTCCAGCTGGGAAGCCCTTAAAGTATTTTTCATACCATTCTCTGTAGGTCTCCCCCCAATCGCGGTATCTCTCCTTCTCAAAGGGGTCTCTCATATCCGCAGATCTCCCATAATAGGCTTTCATGTCATAAACTGGGATTTCTCGGTAGCGACCAAAATACTCCCGTTCCCCTTCTCCCTGAGGAACGGGCCTCTTATTCGGGGACTGGCCTCTGTACGCTGGAGATCTTGACCGAGAATGATACCTTCTGTAAGGGGGTGACCTAGACCTTGATCGATGATATCCGTGTGATCTTGACCTGGAGCGGTAATTACGGCTCTTGCCTCTGCCCCTCCGGCCATAGGGGGGCGACCTCGAGTAGGAGCGAGAATGGGAGCGGCTGAAGGACCGAGAGTATGAGCGCGAGCGGGACGAGCCAGATCTTGACTTGGAGTAAGTGTAGGAACTTCTTGAGTAGGAAGATGCACTATATGGCGATTTGGACCTGGAACATAATGAAAAGAAATGTTTAATTGTAGCTTCTGGATCTCTGTAGAAATTACCTTACATCGCAGACACAAGAGAATTCTGCAGTATTTTTTTAAAACACTGACATTCGCTATATACAATTCAAAAACAGGTTAATAATACTTTGAGCCGAATCATAAGACTTTTCCAGTTTTTAGAAAGGATTCTGAAATTTTCAGAAAGAGTTCACCAAATGTCTACTCCGGCAGTTCCCTAGACTGTGGCTGTATATCAGTTGGATAATTAACAAATGTTTTGTCTAGTAATCTTGCAAAGGGTCCAAAATTGTTTGAGAGGACCCCTGTGCGTGTGTACAAACTGGATTCCTCATCTCTGTGCAGAACCGCTATGAACATTCTAGAGCTGTGTTGCCTGCAAGGCTGGGCTCTCAAGCCGCCTTGCTGCACACCTGGAGGACGGACAAGCGCTGCTTTGGTTCCTCAGAACCAGGCTGGTGAAATGGCCAAAAATGCCTGAGAGGCCCCAGGGCAATTTGGGTGAATGCCACTCAATTGAGCTGGACTTCTCAAGAAATGATACTACAAGTTTGCTTTAAGGGGGGGACGGGGGATGGACAATACATTGTTTTAAGTTTGGCATGGCTTCTCAGATTACTTTTAATAGAAAGCAGGCTAGAATTTGATTGCAAATAACATTTTCTGTCCCTGAGAAAATTAGCCATTACCAATTGGTGTTTTCCTGCTATAGTTAATACAGAATGAAGGGGGATTGGGCTTCCAAGGGCTGTACTGGAAAGAGACCTGCTTGGGGGTGGGGGGGATGCAGGAGCAGCCCTTGGGGATTCCTATTAGGGGAGACAGCTCTACGTCTATGAAGGGGGCAAGTGGGGCTTGGGCTAGATGCAACTTCTGGGCAACAGTGAGGAGAGCCCAGGATGCTGGCAAAGAATGCAGCAGCAGTCATGATTTAGCCCTGGCCACAGGCGAGGCCTACCAGGGGTGCCTCCTTGTTCTTGGGACAAGAAAGGCATGCAACTTCTTTTGCTTGCTTCCTGCCTCCTTTTCCAAGGCAGCTATTCCCTGAGAAATGGCTGAGGAGCACGTGGAGGCCAGAGTGGTACTGGCCTTGCCTTGCCTGCCCAGCTGCCAGGGCGAGGAAGACGGGGTGGCAGGCAAATGGAGATGCCTGTTTTCACCGCCATCACTAACTGCTCCTCATTACCAGCAGAGATGACTGGCCTAAGCAACTTGCTCAGTGCAGAGGAAGAGGAACACAGCCACTTCTTGGTCTGCCCAGTGGGGCAGATAGCGGTTGATATTGTGTCGCGCTGGTGAGATGGGTGGTAAAAATGATATAAAGTGTAGCCCGAGTGCCTGGTCTCCATGGGACCCTGGAAAAGCAAGAGCTAGAGATGCCCAGGCTCAAGGACGGGCACTGTAGCCTCCTGGGCACCTCAGACTGGATAGGGCAGAAATGCTCAGCCCGTTTTGGCCTTTGCTTTTAGCAGGACATTTGAGGCACACCATGGATGCCTTAAGTCCTGCAAAGACTGAAAGCCTTCATTACACTTCCATGTTCACAAGGGGACTACAAGATCCAAAATGGCTGCCTTAAGCCTCTTGCAGGTCTCGGGATTCCCTTCGTTCAGCTACTTCTGACCCTGCCCACCAAAGTAAAAAAAGTTTGCCCCACCAGAAGCTAACCCTCCACAGCTCCCAGCCAGGAGACCAGCTGAAAAGGGTTGCCCACCCGTCTTCTGGATGCAAAGCAGGTGCTCCTCCCATGGCAGGTGAGGGGAGGGCACCTGGAAGCAGCAGCAGCAGCAGACGGAATGCCTAGAATCGGTTCTTGCCAAGAATAATTTCTCTGCCCACCATGTGACCGTTGTACAAGAAAATGTAACATTCGGGGATTGAGATGGGATGAGGAGGATATAATTGTGGTTTTTTTAAAATCAGGATGTTGATTAATATTATACATATTGTATGGTTTATTATAAACTATTTCCATAGGATACTTAGGTGTTGTTTTATATTTAAGTTAAGTGGCATAAAAGCAGCTGCACTAAATATACAAATTTTGATAGACACGTTTAAAAAATTACCGGGAATAAGAACGCCTGCGTTCCTTCTGAATTTTTTTATATTCCATCAGTTCTTTAGCAAAATCATTTGTAAACTCATCAAGCTTTGACTTTTTCTTTTCCCTGTTAAAATAAGAAAAACATTGTGCTGCAATGCAATTCTGTACTGATAAAGCAGGCACTAAGAGTACTAACTCAAACAAGGACTGCATGCCACATATTACTAAAATGCGAATCATCGGTTTTTTTGAAAGACGTTTCATAGTATTTTATTAGAAATACAAGTTTCTGGGTTTTAGATCTGAAGGCTGGTAGTGAAAAACCAACATCTGAAATCTCACGTTATATGTCATGTTTGCTCGCAGCACACGCATTTTGAGCACAGCTGCAGCCAAACCGTCTACTGAAACAGAAGAATGAAATATAACGGAACTTCATCCAGCGCCAAATACTTACTCCTCTTTAAGTCTCCGTTGCTCTCTGTAAAACTCCTCCCTAGATAAAGGAGGTGCTTGGGTCGTTGGGATGGTATTTGAGTGAGCCGTTGGTACTGGTGTTGGTACCCATGGTGTTGATATGTTAGCTGGAGCCGGGGGGTATCCCGGAGGGGGGACAGTGTACCCAGCTGGTGGAGGCTGACCAGGTGGAAATTGAGGAGGAAACTGTGGTGGAGGTACCCCCGGTGGAAGAGGAAGTGCGTGGGGAGGAGGAGGATACAGGGGAGGTGGAGGCACGGGCACAAAGACTGGTGTTGAGGCTGGCAGTGTTGGGGCCTGAGTCCTTTGTGTACGATCACTATGCGGGCGTCCTCGGTTTGAACTTCTAAAGAAACCCAAAAACATGTTGTCACTGAGTGTCACACTTGTCTTTTGTTCGCAAGAGAGGAGGAACGTGAAACGGAGAGAGCATTCTTCTGCAGTCACAGACTAACCTGTTCTGCTGTCCTCCCTCTGCAGCTCTCTAGACTTAGACAAAGAGTCCTCCCCACAACACGGTCCTTGTCTATACTCATAAACACTGGCACATTGGCTAAGTTCTGCTTCTTATCCATTTCCCACAGCCATGGTTATGTAGTTGCTGCACTCCGCACCATAACTCCCTTTCCAGAACCATCTTTAGAGTTTTCAAGGCTAACTAAACTAGAATGAACAGTTAGCATTTTGCCTCCAGAAATGCTAAATTCTAATATTGATATGATTGAAATACTTTTCTAATCTTATACCCAACTGTACACTATGAACAAATGTGTTACATTTCCTTGCTCATTTTAGTCCAGAGAAAGATTTAAAGTGTTGCTCATTACCATAACATTGGAGCCCTTTGAGTAGCAACTGATGCTTCCTATGCATATACAGACAGCTGTTTAATAGGATTATGTTCTACACTTGCTGCCTAAGAACACACACATACGCACACACGCACACCCGTATACAAATGCACACACGCGTGCACACACACACACACACAGGTATATATATTTTGAAAGGATACTTACGGCTCCCAGCCTGACCTACTGGCGGCAGAGCGGACAGGATTTGTTCTCATTGGCTGACCTGTGTGGATAAGAAGTTGCTTTCAATACGGATGGCAGGTACTCCACATATGACAAGAACGATCCAAGCTGTGCAAACTTACCCATGGTGGGTATTGAATGCCCATGAGAACTCAGCTGTCCAGACAAGGCTGGCTGTCCAAGCACAGGAACCTGATAGCCCTTTGGGAAGGAAACGGAAGGGGATTAATTGCTGCTGCTGCTGCTGTAAAATACACCAGCCAGTCCCATTCGGAAACAAAGCTCACCTTCTCTTCCAGCACAGTGTTAATTGATAAAGAGGAAGGAGGCTTTGTGTGATCGGAGACCAACACAACAGCAGCAGCTGATCCAAGACCATCACTCTCCCTGGAGAGAAACAAACAATTTCCAGGTTACTTGGTGATAATATTGGGAAGCAGGAACATCATCTTCATTATTACAGGCACTTAAGAGGAAAAATGGGAAATATATTTAATGAGCACATAAATAAATTACTAGGAAGGCATCTGACAACAGAGGTGAAGTATAATAACTATATAATTATACATTTCTATGGTCTATCCATCAAAATCACAAAGAGCTGGAAAAGTGGTAGATAAAGTAAATATCATCATTAAGAGGTTGAAATGCTTTCTATACCAAGGAAACGGTTTGAAGATTAACAGGAAAGTTCTACTGGAGGTGCTCTGTGCTATCATTAACTTGTCATCTTCTACTAGCTTTTAATTTAGTAGGTCCTGGACAAGTCTCAGAGCACTAAACCTCGTCCTGTCTTGAAATAGTGAGTTACTTTCCACCCATTAGGAAGAGTAGAAAGCAGCTATATTAGACATGTCACAGGATAAGCTCAACTATTATTTACTAAGTCCAATTTTTAAGATACATAAACCAATAAATTACCACAAGAGCTGGCTAATACAACATATTCATTAAAATGTGGTTGGCTACTATGACTTGAAAAACCTACTAACTGATCAAGTCAGTTTATAACATCTTTTTCCATGTCATTCTTGGTCATTTTTAAAGCCACTTTTAAATCAGATCTAGTAATATAAAGCTTGTTCCTCTTCTATAACGTCTCTAAACAAAGTCTACCTATAGAGGCAGACACTCTTAAAATTAACTTCTGAGTTCATTGTTCAAAAATGTGTCCAATGTTAAAATATTTCACTTCCTTCTGTAATTGTAACTTGAGTTTGAGTGTTCTTTTCCTTTAATTATAATCTTTAGTTTCCTCTAGTATCCAATATTTTAAAGTCTTATAATTTTTAATAGAATTCAAAACAAAAGCTTTTTCTTACAGGAAGGATTCTTTAAAATCAATTCCCAAATGTTATTTAAAATTTATCTGGACCCATAGTCCATTTGTAAGTTTCTAAAATTATATTAACCATCTCTGTTTGCCTAGTTTTTTTCCTATAAAAGGCTTCTTGTGGTGAGACTTATAAAGGCATTTTCAGGCACAATTTTGAGTTTATATCTATTTCAAATTCTCCACCTGGCACTTCAAATATAATGATTTTTAAAATCTACATTATCCTTAATTTATCATGCCATAGCAAACCAAACCAAACCAAACCAAACCTCAGGTCTGACCCTTCTAATTCTACAATTCTCTTTCATCGAAACCAAGCAACAGGTTGCAAAATACAATTTCCAATCAGGCAGTCCCAAGCATTCTTTTGTATCTTGGAGGATTTTATATTTAATCCTTGGCTTTGCCACACGATACAAAGCTAAGATAAAGTTACAAAGATACAAAGTTTCTGCCATTACTTAAATGGTGCATTAGTTATCAAAATAGATATTGTTTGAAACAAAAACATCATTCTAAGAAACACATTTTTATTACAGAAATTCTCCCCAATGTCGTGTAATTTTCCCCATCTCCAACATGTCCTTCTTAATTTTAATTCCCTGTTTTAATTGTTGTGAAATAACACACACATTTTATAAATATGGTTTAATTTATGCAAATTAATTTTGCATAATAATATACTGTTCAACTGGTTCCCATGACTCAGAATTTTTCAACCTTACACATGTGTGGAGACTGTGATTTTTAAAATTCTAGTCATATTGCTGGCTTAGAATTCTGGATTGATAATCAAAATTTATTTTATTTTTATTTATTTATTTATTAGATTTCTATACCGCCCCTTTCCTGGAAGGA
>JANHFK010006519.1:14464-28306 GCA_036250565.1 Sibynophis collaris
GTGTGTGCGTATTGGTCTTTGGGAGAGGTTTGGTGGCAGGAGGCGCTCCTGCATGTACATAGGTCCTATGCCGTGGACTATATTTGGAGGAGATCATGGATCAAATCAGTTTCAATGACCATCAATTAATGATAACTAGTTTACCCAAATTTTAAGGGTCTTCTGAATGTAGCCATAATCTGATAAAAGTATTTTACTTACACACAACACTGATTTAAGAATTAAATACAGCTTAAATTCATATTAAGTCTTTTTCCAAGTCTTTGAAAGGCAGAGCAGGATGCATATATAGGAACTGAATCCAATTCCTGGAGGTTGCATAATTTAGTTTTCTCCAACATTCTTTGCAACTCAAAAACACAAATCGTTCATGGAAGCATTTGTGCAATATTATTCTAAGAAGAGTGAATGGGAACAGTTGAAGACGGGCTACTTTCCTGATCAAGGATTTAACAATCCTACCCAATTTGAAATCTCACTTCCAATGGCAGAAACATTAAAATCGTTTGTATGCTCTGTGGAGATCATGAGACCAATGAAGATTCTCACACTGGATGAAAGACCACAAAAGAAAGGCCTTGAAGAATGCAGGAAGACATGTATGCTATCAGACATGCCAGAGATAAACACAGGAAGGAATGCCTAGTTGACTTACCGGAAAGGTCCTTCATGCTTATCAGCATGAATTGCCAGAGACATTATTGTAGGCACATCACTGATTGAGGTGGAGGCAGACTGGTTCATGGCCAATGTGCTGGTTGCAAGGGGAGCTTGGCCAGGAGTCAAAGATAAGGGGGGAGATGCAGTGGCATGAATCGAAGCAGAAGTGATTGGGAGGATAAGGGGATCCTGTTGCCTGGAGCCTGTTGGCCTTGGCACAGAAGGCACATTCCGCTGAACCGCTGGTCTTGGTGGGGGGGCCTGCTTGCGGAGCCTTTTAGTGTAGCCTGTTTCATTTTTAAAGTTATTTACAGCCTAAAGTGAGAAAAACAAAAGAGGAGTCAAAACTGTCTGAAATAACATCATGACTTATCTTTCACCAGGGTCATTTGCTAGGTATCAGAGACAAGGGCTGCGCCTGACTTGCCTATGTCACTTAGTTATTTATTAAATGAGTCTTCTGGGTTCACACAATATGTTATACTGTCCAACCAGACTGAATTTGCACAATAGGCTAAGCAAAAGACTGTCCACCAAGATTAACACTAATCAGGAGTAATGTGTGATCCAGATAAACTACATATTCACCTATCCACTCTAGTGTGATGTAAACAGAGTAACCAGCAGAATGGGTTACAGCAGTATAGAAGCTTAACATTTATTTGGTCTTGTTATAGCAGGAAGAGAAACACCTGGATAATTCTGTCAAATCACAGACTAATCAACCAGATTAATGATCATTTTCCCTCCAAATGCTCAACAGAATCTCTCTCATTCAGAATAGCATAAAGAAATTAAAACAGCAAGGGAGATGCCCTCAGAGAGATTAATATATTATTATTTTTTATTATTTAGTTGACTTTTATACCGCCCTTCTCCTGTCGGACTCAGGGCGGTTCAGTCGGTTTAAAACACATGTATTACAAAAGTTAAAATGATTAAAAGAATTAAACTTGACTGCTAACCCTATTCAAATCCCATTAAAATCTAAAAAACCCAATTAATATAAAACCCCCATTATTAAAACCCAAGCGAGGAGGTAGTTACCTGGCGTAAAAATTTGTTGGCAATTAAATTATCAGGAGAAACGTCTGTCTGATGACAAGTTGGACAGGTATGTTCCTCTGATTCTAGCAAGGATGTTCGGATACCTGTAAATGATTTGAAAATTCCATTTTAAATGCATGAATATTATAACCAGAGCATGCCACTTTATGCATTGATGGATAAGTATTACACAGAACTTTTAACAGTCTCCAATTCTAAAGGGTGCTAAATTTAAAGTGTGGCATCACAGTGAGAACTTGGAAACCTCAGTTATATTTTCTGGGCATCACAGTTTAAAAGAACTAGGGAGAATTTAGAACAGATTTGGGGGAAAATCTACCAGGATAATATGGAATCTGGAACCAAGGAGCTGAGCAAGAGAAAACGGCGGGGAGATTTGACAGTGACATCTAAAAGCTTGTCACTTGTAAAAGAGGGCAGATCTATTTTTCACTCAGATCAAGGAGTGGAAATTAAGAGATTCAGGGTGACTACTGGAGGGGAATTTCTTGGGTGATGGCCATCAACTGGGGATGGTTGGCAGACTCCTCCACTGAGAAGGGAGGTTGCAATAGCTCTATTTGCACATATACAGTATGCCTTCACAACTTGTGACACAGCTTCTATATGAAGTTAAAAGGTTTTGTAAACCAGCATTTTGAATTGTTCCTGGAAACCAATAGGAAGCCAGTGTGGAGGCTGAAGAAGAGATGTAATTCTGAACAATCAGATTTTACATGCCAGCACATGGGCTGCTGTATTCTGTGCCAACGGAAGCTTCTGAACAGACTTCCAGGCAGACCAAGTTAGAATAAATTTTCAAGACTCCTACCAAATACCAGTATGATACTGGCAAGAAATTACCCTCCCCTTGTGCTGCCTCTCCTTGTATTATGTACGAATGTGCACAACGAAGCCACAGATAGGAGCTTTTTTTTGTCAGCAGTCTCCACTCTGATTCAGCTATTTTTAAACTCCATCTTTCCTTTGCCAGCTTGTTCCTCCAAACCAAATTTGCTCTAATTCCATCCGGTTTTTGTAGAGATATCCTACTGCTAGAGTCCCCACTGTCTTTAAATAACTCATTTCCAATATTCTGCTGGGCTGGAAATAATTAAATAGACCAATAATGCGTAACCTGTATGGAAAACCGTACATGAAGTTATCAGGGCAACAGGTACACGGATGGGCTCTCTGTCACTCAGTTCAAGAACACCGTCCTGCACAAGCACAGGTCCATCCATGTGATGCACTGACAAACTGGGCAGCTTACAAACTCACATTCATCACAGTAGCTGTTTCCACAACAGGGAATCACCACAGCATCAGTCATTATATCCTTGCAGATCAGACACAACAATTCATCTGGAATAGGGTCGTCTTCCTCTGAGGAAGAGGACGGTTCCTCTGGCAAGAAAGGGGGCTTCTCTTTCTTCCCAATGGCATAAGCCTCGCTGAAAGAAAAAAAACCCAACACCTTTCTGTGAAATCTTTTGTCTCCTCTGTGGAAGTAAAAGTAGTATGAAGCATGTTATAAAGTTGAGGACGTATCCTAACATTTTTCTTCCATAGTCCTGTACTGTCTGGACAAATTAACAGAAGCACAAATTCTAAAATTGCATTTTAATTCGATGAAAGTAATTTTATATTAGTGAACTTGGCAGAGCCAGGATGGCAGTGAGACAGCAGCTTATTGATCATTGAAACATTCAAAATTTCAGAGCAAACAAATTACAAAAGATGCAAGTTGAAAACTGAAGTTAACTCCTACAACAGAGTAGCAGGAAAGTGGTTTCTGGGCACTGACATGATTATGATTGATCATCATTTATCGATCACTAATAAGTGATTAATTTATTAATTAAGTGATGGTCAGGTCACTGTCACTGATTAAGTTTAAAGACTTGAAATAGAGAAATGAAAGTGAATTAATCAAATATCACAATCATTAAGTAAACCAAAATAGGATCTTTGGCAACACATTTTTTGGTTAGTCACTCACTGTATCTATTGCTTTCTGTCATCAACAAAAATACGTATCACCCCAAAGCCTGAGCTAAGGGGGTAGAATTGCACATCAAAGAACTGAGGGAGAATTCATCCTTTTCTTTAAGACCAAGATTCCTAGGAGGCTTCAACTTTGGTGTTTTTCCTAAGCTGAAACACTCTCCTCCTTCAGCCACAAAGACCCCTTGAGGGCCTATCTCATCTCCTCACTTGTGTGCAAAGTGAACATGAGCTTCTACACAAGGAAAATTTACATTTATGAACTGTCTGACATGAAGATGCATTTCTAATTATTTTTAATATCCCCTAGCTATAATTTGCTAACTCCCTCAAAAAAATTCAGCTAAGGCAAAGATGAAAAGAGAATTGATAAAAGAATTCTAGAACCTATAATCACAGATGTACAGCTCCTACGTATTAGTAATCTATAAACAAAAACAGAATTCCATAGCTAGTCAATTTATTGTTAACCATCTATCCATAGATAGTCAATTTATTGTTAACCATCTATCCATAGCTAGTCAATTTATTGTTAACCATCTAACCAATCTAGATTGCCAATTTCAGTTTTTCAGGCAATTTTAAATGAGGATGTTTTGCAAAGATCTCTATTACTTACGCATCAATAGTAGGAATAGCATATTTCCCTGTATTGGTAAGCATGGCACCCTTAGTATTAGGATCCTGCACTTCCATCATGAAACTTCGTGGAATTCCAGTACTCTTCTTAATCCTGGGAACAGACTCAAAGTTCTTGTCCTGTTGAGAAAAAACAACAACAGAAACATTGTTTAAAATCTACTTCCCTACAACTCCCGCTAACTTTATCTGCACGTTTTGATCAATGGACAGATTTTGTAGTTCTACTGCCCTTTGGAGGGCAAATCCAGAGACTGACAAGATTGAACATAACCAGTAACACCCTCCACTAATACTCCAATTTATAGTTCTTTACCTCCTCCCACCTTTGCTCCCAAGACTGAAAATGTAAATACAGATGCTGCTGAATGTGTTGCCTTTGCTTGCCCATCCTGCCAGTCACAATACCTCTAAACTATGCATCCCCCAAAGACTCCCTAGTTAGCTTAGCATGAGGGAGTCTCTCCCCCCAATCAATTTAAAAACAGGACTAGGCTATTATCCGGAAACAAAAGGCAAGCTACTTCAACAACCGAGACAAGGCCAATCTTACCCCATTGGTTGGGCAGATCTTTATGTAATGACCAGGTTTTCCACAACGAAAGCAAGTGTATGATGGTGGCGGCGGTCCCAGGGGTTTCTTCATGTAACTAAAAAGGTGTAAGAAAAGAAGTGTGCAACTTTGCAGATTGTTTTTTAAAAAAAAATGTAACTATGTAAATTGTTCCAAAATTAGCTTTTTTGCTTCGGTTTGGTGGGTGACATGGTGAAGACTTACTTGATTGGATCATATTCGTGGCCAGACTGTGACATCATTGCTTTAATTTTATCTTCTTCAGAAGCATTGGCTTCAGCCAGATTGGCGGTCTGTTCAATAGGTAATCATTTGACAACACACATTAGAAAACACATTTAAGGCCATCCAGTCAAAGACAACACCACTCATCCAATCCTGTAAAGAGCAGCACAATGCTAGCTAAAGTTGTCTCAAAAACAGCTCAGATTATCCTGAAGATGTTCCAGGGAGTCCTTATGCCATTTACATGATGTTTATGTGCTTGTTGCGCTAAACTAATTTAATCAAAACAAAACCTGTTATTTTCTTTGCTGGGATACTTTGTGCATCAGACTATTTGTACTTTACACAAATGCTTGTGAAAGTGTACCTGTTTCTTCGGATAAATTTAAATGGCCTAAAGCTAAGTCTTTTGAAAGATGCCTTCTGCAATACTTATAGATTAAAAAGCCATGAATTTTAAGAGGTTTACCTTGGAATGATAAGGTGCAATTCATGGTTTCCATTTGTAGCATAGCATTATTTTATACTCAGAAATATTAAAACAGCAATTATCATCCTGAAAACTGACATTTCAGACTTTTCATATCTAAGACCATTTTTAAACGTTGGGAAATTACTTGTAAAACCCTTTCTGGTATTTATAAAAGTAAAAATGAAGGAATACGGCTAACATAACCAGAAAGGTGCAAACAAGAGTGAACAAGTAACTTTCTGCCAAGTAGGATCTAATGCCGCACATTATGCTTTGGGCACACAACTTTCAGGATGATAGCCCTTTCAGGGTGCAAGCCATAGTTGTGATGTACAGCTAACAATTCTAGAAACTTGTTAAAATGGGTCATTGCACGCTAAATATTGATATAAGCAAGGTTGAAGGGATTGGTTATTAATTGCTCAGATATCCAATCACCTAACATTCAGATCGTCCATACACACTTTTTAATACATTCATCCACAAAAGCAAACAGCTAGTTTCAACGTTTTATTAAACAGTTGATTAAAATACATAACGTTTCTTAACAATGCAAATTAACAACTATGAAATTGTTCACATTTACAGAAAACTATTTTACAAATACTTAGCTAATTTGTTTGAACCCAAACAGGTTTACAGAACATATCCATTAGCACAGAACATTAGTAGGAATAGACCAAAATTCAAATATGGCATTTAATACACAGTAGGAATAAAACAAAACTGTTAAATGCATTCCCTCTATGTAAGAACTATCAGCACCGAAGAGGTTAAAGTAAGTAACAGTTTTGAACTGCTTTATATTATATAAAAATATTCTGCATTTGACAGAAATACTCTCTGAAGTTCTACCTGAAACTTAAAACTGTACAGCTCTTGGACATTTTTTTCACATCTCAGAAAAATAAACTTGACATAAGGTTACAAAACCAAGGACAAATTTAAGGACAGCACTAATGGAAACCAGACTTGCTTGATATAAATTAAATATTCGCAAACGCATGTCAAAATTTCCAAACTAGAAAACGTAGTTTATTTTTGAAAAAATACAACTCCAGCCTTTGTTCACAAAAAGACATATGAAATATAAGGCAATACTGCTTCTAACTCAAAATTTTAAAGAGCAGCCATTTATTTGGGTATGTTGTCACTAGTGCTTTCCCAGACAAAATTACACATTACTGAGCAGAAAGGCAAGCAGTTTCATTGCAAACAAAGTTGATACAACAGTTTAAGGTCACATTTGCCCGTATGCCACACATACACATTGGTATATTCCTATAGATACATTTACACAGTCTGTGTTCAAACAAATTAGTTGCATAGCTATTGCCCGCTGCATATACTACAAGGGTACAACTGATGAAATTATTTGATGCAAATTATTGCTCTATCACTGGCTTTGAGTGCAGATTCCCCAAATAATCATATAAAGTGTCCATGTGATAGGGAAATACTTCTCTGCTGACTGTTGCACAGAGAAATCCTAGGAGTCCATAAATAGTATTAAAATTCTTCTTTAAAATTGTGCTATTTTTCCAATGCAAAATTAATGTAACATATCAAAGAAATGATAAAACAGCTTCAGAAGTGCTTCTTCTTTGTGTCTTGAAGATGAATAAAACTGCAACATTATGTTGAGGCTGATAAGGTACTCCCCTTCTATCTTCCCATACTGGGAACTACTCTTTACAGGATAGTAATTAATAAATACACACAATTCCAATGTTTAAACGTAATAGTTTTTTGCATCTATGACAGAAATTAAAGGTATAAATATCACAGAAGAAAACATTCAAAATATCAAGCAAGCAACAATATATTCTGTTATATTTGACAAATATATATGTATATACCTTTGTAAGCTGGGCCAGAGAAATAGATGCAGAAGAGTCATCAATCTGTTCATAAAAAATTAAACACACATTCAAGTTCCACAGTCAAAATGTAGCCAACATATTTAGCCTCAGCTGTGGTATTAAGATTTAGCCTGAAACTACATTTTACAGAGAGGAGTTTCAAAAAAAATATCTTTAGTCGAAATGTATCATTTGTTTCTATGGCCTGAGCAGTCAAATATATAATATTCAGTTCTGTAAAAAATAAGATGGATATCCAATTCGCCTAATAACATCATCATTAGCTTTGTTTTATAATCAATATAAACAAGTGTACATTTTCAAAGTAAAAACATGCTACAATAAATATTAAAGTAGGTTAAGGTTAAAAAAAACCTTCAATTTTTATGTAAATGTATGCTGTGGGAGAAGTGAATGTAAAAATGTTCAAACATGTTGTGGGAAAGAGCATATTTATAGACATTTTCATTTAGATGTGTTAAAAATCTGAGTGATTCAAAGCTTTAGAAGATGATAGATGCTGTACTTAAAAAGAAAAACCATCAGGATGCTGATAACAATGACAGATCCCTTAGATGTTTGTGAAAAGTAGTATTGAACAGAAAATGCTGAAATTAATGTACAAAATAAATATATATGCATTTAAATGAACAATTTAAAAATACATATATTCCATGTTCTTTTTATCAGTACATTTCTAACCTTAGTATTATGTAAGATAGGAGTTACAAGGGCTTTTTTTCAGTTCTAAAAAACCAGGAAAATGGATTTTTTTTCAGTCCTAACTTAACAGTCTAATGCAATCTCTAATTATCATACAGAGTCAATCATAGAACTAAACCAGACAACCTGTAATTATGTGATACATTTCATAATTCTAGTCATGAAATTACGCCACTGTTAAAAAAAATTATGTCTATGATGATGACTACCATGTTATGACCCACAAACAGGTATGCATGATCCAATGCCAACTACCACTGATGGAAAAGCACCTCTCACGTGTACAAACAAGGCGTAATTATGAGATTCTAACTCCTCACTTAGAAAATACACAGATCACTACTCTGAGTTAAGTATTCCAAGGCTGGGCTTTAGGAATCATGTCAATTAAGCCACAGTTTGGTAGGCCTATTACACACACACACACACACACACACACACACACACATTGAAATTACATTTTTAAAACTCAATTCTAATTAATGCCTGCCCAAAGCAATCAACCTTTGCTTTTATTTACTAATTAAACTTGTATAGCTGCCCATCTCACAAAAAGCAAGTCTGGGGACAATACAACAATTTTATGTATGCAAATTAACAGCTGCCATTCAGATCCAGCACAAAAAGCCAATCCTAAAGGTGGAACTACCATAGGGCAGTAACAGCACATGCCTCTATACCTGGCTCTACATAGGAGTCTCTTGAGAACCACCCAGGTATATCTTAAGGTGCTGCAAGCCACTCCTTCAGACATATCTCATCAATCCCATTTGGTTTTCTATTAAAATTATGGCCTCATTTATTCAACATTGAACACACATTCTTCCTCATTATTTCATCAAATGGAAGAGATTCAGGATGTGACTGAGTTCAGGAAGAAATAATGTGAGTGTGGACTACATGTTTAGTATATAAGTTTGTCAGGTAAATTCCAACTGCAGATTGTAATGTAATAAATGTATGTTTTATGTTTCCTGTTCATTCTGAAGCATTTTCCTGGGCTATACAAATAGCCACAGAGGCTGATCAGAAGTATTGCTTTCTAAATAGCACTTAAAATCCTTTTTAAAATGGGGTTTGAAATAATATGTGAGATGCTAAAGCACTTTTTATAAGGCAAGAAATATGAAGTAAACTGGACACAAATGGTTGGGCCACAAGAAACAAATGACTGAATACAGCAACAAATACTATTGTCTAGTCCTCTTTGAAAGATTACAGACAAAATTGTCTCTTATGAAATAAATCAATATTGCATTTTGGCCATTGGAATAACAGAAATATGTGAATCTGTGTCTGCTAGTACAGGTAGGTTTCTACCTTCTTTAATGTTCTTACCCTTTCAAGATTTTAGCTTCAATTGAGATGTCGTTCATCCAAATTTGAGGCTGAGTTTTGTTACAGATGTGAGAATCTGTCACTGTATTCACAAATTAGTGATTCAAATTTTGAACCCAATGTCAAAAGCACACTGAAACATTAAAATCAGAGAAAGAATTTGCTGTCTTATCAACTATACTATGAGAAATTCCTAGACACAATCACCATATTTCTAGCTATCTGATGACAGTGTATTTTTATTTTTCTCAGCATTAGTTCAATTATGTGAATGTCACAAATTTTAGTAAACTCATACTGGAATGCATGTAGTATCTGAAAAAGATTGTATGTATAGTATTCCTATCTATGATATCTAAAGACCTCTCAAGATTCAGTGACCCTTGTGGAAATGGGTAAATAAAAAGAATAGATTGGGCAAAGAAAACACGAAAAAAAATCTAAGCACACTAGCAGTCAAACAATGGTCAAGACCACACACACAACTAAATGACTCAAAACGTTTCTTCAAAATTGCTAAGATTTAGTTATTGCTAAGATTATTTAGTTATTTTTTATTATTAGGTTCAATTTCACATGTGGCATGGAAGGTTCTGAAATTTAAAATGATACATATGTATATCTGAGATGTTAGACAAAAGGTACCCTACAGGAAGAAAATAGCTAGCAACAGGCATCACAAGGGGGGGGAAAGGAATTCCTAGATGAGCAGCCACCATGCTATGCTACTCTTTCACTCCCCTGTAGAAGCAGGCCATGAGACATGAGAGACACTGTTAGTTAGTCTACATTTGTGGAGAGCAGAGAAAGACATGTGTTTACCAGATATTCTGTCTTCCTAGGAAATGCACTCATTGCAAAAGGATCTGGGGGGTCCTGGCAAAGATATGAGTTGTATACATAACACCACAATAGGTGGGAGCACCTAGCTAATAAAAAAAAGATGAAAGGTTTTTCAGCTATTAGTACCTAAGATGGTAAATTCTAGTGCAGTAGGTTACAGCAAAGAAGTTTGAAACAAGGCAAAACCTATCTAATGTTTCCAAGAACTACGTGGGACATTTTTGTATGTAGTGGTCAGGATTTGAAGTTCAATGAAAGGAGTCTTTACTGTTTAATGGGCCAACATCAAGCATAGTAGACAACAGCTAATTCTCGATTTACATCCTAACAACTCAAAATCTAACACCAGAATCCCCACTCTGAATCAACCTATTTCTAAACTCTTGACTAGAGAATGGCTGATTGCATGTAGGGACTGAAGACTTCTATCTAACCCCTCCCCTCTCTCCCCGAAGCCCATTAGGTGACAAACAATTTCACACAGACCTAACAAAACATACCCCCAGCCCTAACGTTTCCTTTTACAGATTTCAACAAAACTACAGCATTTTGGGTGTGTGAGCTGGGAAAGCTTTTACTTGATTCAATGGATATTCTTTTGGTGCACCCTAGCTTCAAAGTGCCGTAGGCTTGAAACAGCTGTATTGCAAAGCCTGACTGTCTCTAACTTTGATCCTTCCTTTAGTGCAGATAGCAGAAACATTTGTAGGCAATCAATCTCTGAATTGGTGGATTTTATAGTGCTGTTTGCAAGCTTGCTTAAAACCATATACTTTTAAATAGAACTATTAAGATATACAATAGACATGCCAGGGTACACACAATTCTAAATGAAAGTTGAACTTTATTTGTGAACGTAACTTTTTATACAAGCTAGCAAAAAGGACTGGTTATAAAATAATAAAAGCAGCTTACACAAAAATCTGCTGTATTATTTAGTTTTGGGCTAGTTGTAAACAAAAATGATTTTCAGACATGCAATGTATAATTAATAATCAAATGAGAACTATGTTTTATATACCACAAGAATGCTAAATATTTTTAAATAAGCATAATTTCATAAATATTCTAACTGGTCATCAAGATTGCTCTTTTCTAACATTAGAAAACTATCTAGCAATGCCAAACTGCATCATTAATAAACCCTAAGTAAAACAACTTTATAGTATATTAAGCAAACTTAAAAATGGAACAGAGACCACATGTGTGTTTAATGAATTGAAATAGGAAAAAATCCCACTGATCAATAATGGTAACTAAACAAGAGCTTACCAAAGGAAGCAACTGACTAGGCTATTATATGACAAAATAAAATTGAAGGACTTGTGGTGACCCAAGGAGCAAATAAGGGCATCTTTTCTTAATTGAATAGGCCTTTGGAGAGGTCTGACAGGCGTTGTCACTGTACTAAAATATCTCTTTTGTGTGAGGACTACTAAGATTAACTTTAATTATGTCTTGCTCAAGGATAATTAGTAGGAAATACAGATCTTAGGATAGCAGTTCACATTCTAGGTTGTCTGCTGGAGCAAAACATGTGAACAGTGTGTTTTTCAGTATAAATCTAATTGCACAAATAGACCTTTCTATAATAAATGATTGAATCTGAAGAAGAAAAAGGTCAGTTTAATATATTGCAGTTTTTGAAAATATCTTCAAAAACCATTAATGGAAATATTAAGAACAAAAGTTGATACAATGTGATAGTGGCAAAAAAAGATACACTCCAAATATTTTTATTTCGAGGAAACAAAAAGCACACAACAACCTATACAAACAAACAGCTACTAACTAGAGACACACAAAATGTAGAACAAAATAATTATGTTCAGCAGTGCAAACCTTAACTTACATGATCCATAAGTGATCATACATTATCTGTACAACGCAAAGTCATACAGGAAATAATCTAGCATTCCAATATGTAATTCAGAGTGTCACTTTGCACCAGTGTTTATGATCACATTAAAATGATCTGCATTGCTCAGTTTACTATACTGAATCAAATTACAATGTAAGTTACAGTATCAATGGTTCCCTGTGGGAAATAAATATTTATAAAAATACTTTATTGCTACAATATTGTAAATTAAGCAGATTGTGTAGAAGAAAAAAGTGTGAGATTGTGTTTTTACATACTGCTTTTGAAGGTCCACTCACTGGATCAGTTCGACTTCTAAAAAAGGGAAAACATACTGTCAGAAACAACAAACATACTGTCATGAAAGAGAAATTCACCACCAGAAACCAAAAGTGCATATTAAAACTGTACATAAAGAAACATTCCTCCAAAACCTACTTGACAAAGGCCCTGATCCTAGAGGAACATTAACATTAAGCTTCTAGAAATACCTGTTTTCTAAGACTGGCATGCAAAGTTTATGGAAAAGGCCAAATCCCCACACCAAGAGCAATGCACTCAATTTGACTAGACAGACCGAAAAGTGATAGGATGTGTGGATTCAAAGTGGGGGGTCAAAAACATCACCTGAGAGAAGTGTCTACGCTTCTGTGAAACTTATGAATTCTGCGATAAAGAAAAAAGGTCTGATTTTAAAAAAGGCTTTAAATAGGTCCCCTGAATATTTTACATTTAGGAAGTTATATTCTTTGCAATACTGATCCATTACTCAATCCCATAATCTAATTTGGGACATGTATGATATAAAAAGAACTCAACTGAAAGAATAATTAGATGATGAGTTTTGAAAGTAAACGACTGCTCTTTGTAGTCCAGAAGATGTTCAGTATGTACTTTCAATGCCATCAACGTGCATTTCCATATAAATTTTATATAATAAAATATTTTCCACATAAGCTAATTACCTTGATGATTCTTATATCAAAATAAAAGATTTATAAATATAACTGCCTCACTCACATGGAAGTTTTTGTTGCATCTATGACTTGTCTCTTAGTATTTTTGATGTATTTTAGATGTCTTAAAGATATACTGTAAAAAAAAATGTCTTAGACAACATAGTACTCCAGTTCAAATGTACTGGGAAATCACTTCTGCTTAACATGTTAATCATTTGTATGGGCTCACAACTCCTTTTTTTTCATTGTCATGAATAGTTTAGGTCCTCTTCCTGATTTTATATAAAGCTTAGATCCTCATGACATCTAAATTCAGAAAGCTGTATTTTAAGCCTAAATTAATGAGAAAAGGGGAATATTCAAAATGATTGTCTGATTTAAATTCTATTTTAAATCTGGATGGCTAAAATGATGAATTTAAAAATGGAAGCAAAAGCTACTTTTCCTCTGTTGCCATAAAAGATAAGGTGAAGTAAGGGAGATCTCTAAAAAGAACCACAGTTCCAATGATGTAAGCAGAAACTAGTATTTCCCTTTAAGTTCTGAACTAGGTGAAATACATACAGGTAGTCCTTGCTCAGTAACTGTTTGAAGTTACAACAGACCTCCGCGGTTACTTATAACCTTGTTTC
>JANHFK010006520.1:36305-51402 GCA_036250565.1 Sibynophis collaris
ATGAAAGGTTTTCCAGATATATAAAATATATATTAAAAATATTTTGAAGGAAGAACATAACTTAAACCAGTATAATATAATGTTTGTCATTTTGGACAGAATGTAGGAAAGCTATATGTGCTCCATGTTTGGGATTAATTTACCCATTAACTCCCAGGCATTCCTCAGGACTTTTGATATATCTTCTTCAAAACAAAGATCCGCTATGGAAAACTGAACTTGGATAGAGAAATTGCAATAACTAAGGATTGCTTCACTTTTCTTCCTTCCACTGTTTTATAACCAAAATAATGTTCCATTCCAAGCTGCTCCCCATTAACTCGTATTTGCTCTTCTCCTGGTGCTCCTCATAAGTATATGCTTTAGTTAAGAGGCTGAAGTGAAAAAGTAAGACAAATGCAACAAATTTATAAAAACATGGAACAATTTATATTCTTTCTTCTGAGTTTAATCCACATTATATAAACATTTTGACTATAGATTGCCCAACTATGTATAAATATATCAAAAGGGAATTTCTAAGAAACATGAATATTATAATTGCATCAATGTGTAAATCAGATGATTATTTTTGCCCAAGAAATGGCTTACCAAGTATTTAGTCCTCTTTACTACATCCCTCTTTAATATTGGAATTTAATTTTGCCTTGTCCATTCGGTAATATTTTATTGATGCACTAGAATATGCATATTAAGGATATTTCAAGACATTGAAATTTCATGAAACTTTGTCTGTAGTCTAGTAGTTCTGCATTTCTCTTGTTGATGCATATACAATAGCTGAAGGGACAGTCGTTGTAAGCTGAATATAAACATATAACCAAGCAGGAAAGATAAATATCATTATGAATTTATGTGATTTGGTTTGTTTCATTGTAAAGATTAATTATCAGAAGAGACCACTTGCTGGAAGATGCCTTCAATCAAATTATGGGTTATTCAAGAAAAGATCTACAGAGGAATAAACTGTATGTCACATTTGTTGGAGAGGAAGGGTGAGTAGAAGGAAGTGACTACCACCATAAAGTATATTTAATACATGCTTTGTTTTGCAGCTGTGTGCAGATATTTTAGTGCGCTCTTTGTGGTCTAGAGCAGAAATGAGGAAGATTTACTGCCAGGAAATGCCTTTTATAAGCCTAGAACCTACAGCTGTTCAGATAGTGCTGATTTTCTGACATGTGAGTTCTTTAGAAAGCATCGCATTGGCAGATATTGAGCTTATACTAAATCTGCTCTGATAAGATTTTAGTCCTGCATGCTGCACTGCCAACTCTCTCTGCAATTAAAAAAAAAAGATGATAGCTTTGAAGAACTGGACTGGATTTACTAGCTATTTTAGACATACGATTGATGAAGATTGATATTAATGCCTTAGATAATTCGGGTAAAATTGAAGTTGTTCAGCATATAGTCTCACATAATTGCAAACATGTAAGGGAGGGCTGAAGGCCCCTCCATCACACATCTATATTTATTGGCACTACTAACTTTCATGCATTTCAGTTTAAAAATCATAAAACTTCTAAATTATATGGGCAGCATCTCTTCACAGGTTTTACCTCTTTTCTTATCACCCTCCCATTATGCAGTGTAAAAGTTTTAAGTGAAGCTTGTTCATGGTTTATCATCCTTCTATACTTAGAAGTGTCAACCTTCCATGCTTAGAGGCAATAAATTGGCTTTCATGATTTTGTTTGGATGACGTTTTATGACTCCGTAGATGTGATGTTTTGACAACTCGTTTACTTTGTGAGTTGCTTGGAGACTTACAAAGTAGGAACATAGAGATAAGGACAAATAAATAAAACCGTTTTGTACATTACTTTATTATGTTGGCACCAACTTGTTTTAAACAGATTCTGCTAGTTCTGTCCAAAATCTTGTTCTTTATAGGAAATAAGAATTGTGCCATTTTGATATTATTTGATAAAAAGCTTTAACAACTGAATGTTATTTCAGAATGTACCAATTAGTCCAGGTCTTTATATAGAAAATAACACTTAAAAGAAAGTGTTCTTGGAAACACAAAGTAGAAGCTACTGTGACTCATACCTGCAGTGTTTTAGGGACAAAAAAGGCAAGATGAATCCCAAGATAATTTAAAAATATGAAAATGTTAGAAAACATCCAGAAATGGCAACACTATGAGTAAAATGGCTAAAGTCTGAAATAGTATATTAACAATTCCCATGAATGTGATGACTGTAGGAGGGGAATCATATGAATGAATTTGGGAACATCTCTCCCAACTAATATATTTTATTAAAAATCCTAAGCTCAGATATGTGGAGTGGCTAACTTGATATAGGATATAGGACAGGTTGGTCTAACTCCTCCCTTTCACCCCCATCTCATCCTAAATTTGTTACCTGGGAAAAGTGCTACCATTCTTGTCTTGATTTCAGTAAATGTACTCAAGCAGTTACAGAATTTTCTTAAGGAAACAGGGCAACAAAACTTAATTTTGCAATTAGCATTTATATGTATACATTTTTCCCCTGCATCTATATTTACTATTTTTCAGAAGAGGTGTTAATGATAAAGCATCTAAACATAAAATAACCCAGTTTGTTTAGTCAAACAAATCACAGAACTTTAAAAAAGTTTCCACCACATTTCAACTTTTGTTTGTTTGGTTTGATGAACTGTTTGAATATCCCAACAGTGATCACTAATTTCTTCATGACCAAATTTTTAGAAACAATGTGGATTCAAAACATGCAGAGCATCTCTTTGCCGGAGTGAGATTATTTTTAGGTGACATGTGTATGTTTTAATAATTAAATTGTGTATTCAAGAAGTAATTTGTGAGGTGTGGTGTTAGCATGCATGAATAGTAAACATATGCCCTTGCAGCTGTTGATGCAAACGTTGCTTGTAATCATTCTCAATGCAAAGCCTTTGGATATACAAGAAACTTGGGTGTCAGAATCTCTTGTAATACATAAATGATTCAACAGGCAACTAATTAAACAGATGTATGAAAGTTGCTAGATGCTAGAATTAAAATGTTTGCATTGAGGAACATGATGGTGAGGAATACATGTAACCTCTAATAACTATAGATTTGTCTGGATTTTCCCCCCTTGGTGTAGTTGATATCATTCATCAGCTTGGGGTCCTGCTCATCCAGGATGTTATTTTGTGTGGTCTTTGGGTTCTGGGACATAAGAGAGTGCAGGAATTTAATGCTGCTCCTATCTGCACTTTCAATTAAGGCCAAACCTAAAAGGAATTTTAGATGAAACAGGTTGGAGAGATTTTACTTTCTCTATACTGTTTGTTTCCTTTTGGGGGGGGGGGGGGCCGGGTCTGCATCCCAATCAAATATTGGGCAGGATCCATTTCAGGTGTAGGCAGGCATCCCACTTTGCTAAAAAAGAGAAGGGGTCTTGGTGGATCTTAAAAGTCAGCCATCTTCATAGCCTGAGAGACAGGATAATCTGTGACACCATCTCAAGTTGAAAGGTTCAAGATTTGTGCCATGTCCTCAATGTATAACCAAAGAGGATGCTGGGCATCAGGTGAGCTTCATAATAATTGGATTTGATGCTTAGGGTCTCAGTTGTCACCAATAAAGGTAATGGCTAATTTAACTCTAATGATGGTTATGCAGTGTTCATTTTTCTTCATTACTCTGTTTCATAACAAGTAACAGGAGCATAGTGTGGTTCAGGAAGGGAGGTAATGCTATATTTCTGTACGGTGACACTAAAAAAACTGTACAAAGCAACCAATACTTCCCTCAAAAAAATATAATCGTTTTTATGTAGTGTTTCTGCCCTAATACTTTTGAGCTTGAGGTGGTTGATTACAAGATATATATTCATAAACAATGTAAGCAAAATGTAAAACAGGCTGAATTGCAACAAGCCTTCTGAAAACATTGTCAAGAAGCTCTTGTAAGAATAGGATTTTCCTCTTCCCTTATATATTTTTACAGAATTTATAGCTGCGATCTAGAAAAATTTCCACATAAACAATTTAAAAGAAATGCAGTCAAGATCAGATAAAACCATAGAAAATCTTAATTACAAACAAAATACATAAATCAGTAACTGAGTTTAAGCATGTCTATCATCCAACATAAATAAAGAATAAAACAAATTAATTAATTAATTAAATAAATAAATAAGAAAAAAAAATTAAATGACAGACTTGATGGACCACTGGGTCTTTTTCTGCTGTCAGTTTTCTATGTTCTATGTTTTCTATAAATAATGTAAGATTTAAAAAAATGTTAAAGGTTTCCCTATCGGTCATATCCGATCCTAGTGCACAGAGCTCATCTCTGTTTCTTGATCGAGGGAACCAGCATTACTGAAAGACAATTTCCATGGTCCTGTGGCCAGCATAGCTATATATGCCAAAGACATACGCAACGCTGTTACCTTCCCACCAAAATGGTACCTATTACTCTACTTGCTTTCAAACTGCTAGGTGGACAGGAGCTGGGGCAAGTAACAGGAGCTCAGCCCCGTTGTTTGCAGTCAGATCTCAAACCTGGGCTGACAGCTCTCCAGCTGACAAACAAAGCATCTTTAACCGCGGAGCCATCATGCCCTGAAAAATACTATGTAGCACTATATAATACCATTTTGAATTATATAATAAAAATAGGAAGGAACACTGTAACTCCTGTCCAAAAAGTGGGATGTAAATTAAACAAATATACCAATATAAAATTAACTCCACAAAAAATCCTTTCTGCCACAAACTTTATAACTTTTATCAATTAGCAGCTATTTAATATAGCATTTAACAGATAGTTTGGGCAAGTGGGAAAGCAGGATAATAAGAAAGGTTTTTCCTTCAGAAGGAGTAGATGGTCCAGAGGAAAAGTAAGTATAGGTCCTAACAATGCAAAACACAGTCTGCAACAAATCCCAGAGAGAGGAAAAAAGATAGAACAGAAGGAAACATCGATATATACTAGTAATAGTATAGAGCACACTACAGGGGCAATTGTAATAGTAATAATATATAGTATGAGAGAAAACATTTGAATGGTAATAGTGTAGGAAACAGATATGTCTTATGTGACTCTGTGTATAACATAAAGCAGGGGTCCCCAAACTCTTCAGCTCATTGACCTCTTCATGAAATTTCAAATTGTTCATCAACTGTAGGAGATGACCAGGCTGAGTCCAAGAGAGGGGTCAAGCAGATCATCAGTTTGGAATTCCTTTGTGCATATAGGAGATCTAAATCCAGCCCTCCTTGAATTCCATTGACTCTTATCTACTGCCAATTTGGCTTGACTATTAGTAGTTTGGATTCTTCAGTGAGATAGCATGGATTAAGTCTGTACTCATTTGAATCACCTTGGTTCCTGATTTTTTGCACCTGACAACAAGTTCCCAAACATTTATTATATGAAAATAATTTAATAATTATTTCTTTAAATAATAATAATACAAATAATAACAACATCAAAACTCAATTGATAATTCTATTGATCCTTGAGAGGGGTAGGTACTGTCCACATTGGGAAACCCTAATCTAAAGGAACTATCTGTTCTAGGTTCTAGTGATTTTGTGTGTCTTTTAAGTCTGGGTCAATCTAATTGCACATGGTTTTAAAAAGAACCAGTGCAGGGGAGAAATTAGAAAATGAAGAAATAATTCTGTTGCAAAAATTGTGTCTTCTTTCCTGAATAGTGTTAATAAACTATAAATAGGATTGTTTTGATTTTGAACATACAAAATATGAAAGAAAAGTCTGAAAGTAAATAGCTATTTTAAGGTAATTGTTGCAATAGTAAATCAGTTATACTTACATTGTACATAGAAGAATATTAATAAATGCAAAAATTAAAGTATTTTGTTAAATGTGTTAATTATTTTGGTGACGTATCATTTTGTGTAGTGTAGAAACTACCTTAGTAGAATTTGGACTGTAAATATTATTGTATGTTTTTCTAACTAGAAATACAATGAGTAGGAATCATGGATATTATGAGCTACTGAGTTTTTGTGGATGCAGTAATTCCTGATGTCACAGCCTTCTTGTTACTAATAGAATTGCTATGTGGGATTTCCATTTTTCAGCTTCTGAAGGCCAGTAATTCTCTTTTGACAGGAGAAAAAAATTGCATCATATTTATATTAATTGGGACTCTCCTTGATGATTGCAGTAAAAAAAAACAAAGCAAGGACCAAACTATGTTCAGAGTATGGCTTATTTGAAAGTATTCATTGAATCTTGTTTAAATGCAAGTCCATAAAGAATGGTTTCATTCCCTGCTGCTCAAACAATGACAGATAATTTCTTCAATATATATCCACTTAACTCTCATCTGGGAAATGAGTTTTGTTTAATTTCTAACCATTCACAATGATTGGCCATTATAAGCAAACATACTAAATGAACTGTAGTTCTTTTAATAAAGTAACAACACTCCAAAGAAACAAAAATATAAAATAGAGAAGTAAGAGCTCAAAGTAAATTTGGATTATTCCCAATGGAAAAAGATGTAATGAAAAGATATTGGTTTTGAAATGCTAAAAAATACATAGCATTTAGATAGGATGTGCTTCCCCTCATCACTTTTAGGCAGAGTGCATCACTCTTTCTTGTAAGGGATGATCAAACATTTTATTTTTCAAATTAAAAAGTACTTAAGAAATATTCGTAAAAATCTCTACTTAAAACATTATATCCAGAGCATCATCTCACCAAAAGATGTCCCTATCATAAGAGCAGGACACATCAAATATATTGTCATACATACTTGTCCATCATTTGCTCTCTAAGTAATGGCTTGCTTATAGATTACTCATTGGGCAAATCTAGAAAGAGATTGTATAGCTAAATACAGATAGATGGAGAAAATCCTGTCTTTTATTACAATGAATTTCTTATCTGATTGGCAGATTTGGCTTTTATAAAAGATTTCTTATATTACATAATGATTTAAGCAGTTGTTGGGTGTGTGAGAGAAAGCTAAAGCAAAACAGAGAAATATTTTCTTCAGGAAAAAAAAGCTTTAATTTGCTCATTGTTTTCCTATCATCTGTAATGCCTATATTTACTACACTGAAGATACTAGCTTAGTATTCTACAACAGCACCTGAACTAAAGAAAAGTAAGCTTCTATGTAGAATAAAGAATAGGATTGGAATAAAGTACAATTAACCTAAACCTATATATTGCAAGCTATTTAATAGGAAATTTTGCATAATATGTGCCTTTATATCAGAGATACAATTATGTCTGGGTAGATACAAGATAATAAATCTACATTTTCATACATCCCAAAAGAGAAATCAGTGCTTTCAATGTTGCTAAGGTAGTGTACCACTAACTAGCTTAGTAACATTAAAAGCAGTATAAATGATCATTAAATGAAATGTTCAGAAGCTACACAGAGATGATTGAAAGGATCTGAAATTATTGAGTGTGTCTGGGAGGGAGGGAATCATTAAGGAAAATATTTCTTTGTTTTTAATTATTTTTTAAAAATACATTTGTATAGTATCCCTTTATGTTTTGTTGTTTTTAAGACTGGACTACAGTGGACCTTCAAGAGAGTTTTTTTTCCTGGTATCAAGAGAACTTTTCAACCCATACTATGGTTTATTTGAATATTCAGCCAACGACACATATACTGTACAAATTAGTCCAATGTCTGCTTTTGTCGACAATCACCATGAATGGTAAGAATGCTGGATCACAGAAATACTGTTATTTTTATAGAACATATGTTGTACTCTACTTAATCATTTACTATGAAAAATCCAAGTAAGGTAAATCAGATATACTTCTCTTTTCAAACAATAGATCGCAAAGTGTTGGGAATAGAATCTTTGAATCTTTCATAGTATACCCAATGATCTTTCAACCTAAGCAGCTAACACTGGAGCTAGGCGTGAGTGAACTCTTTCAGAGCTCTGTTGCCTCCTAAGTATCAAAAGTTCAGCTTGTCAAGGCATAAAATCAATTACTCTTCTAGTCTTTTTGTTTTGGAGCCTGCTTTTTAAAAAACAAAAACAAAAAACCTGTCTAATTCAGTAAGATGTGCAATAATTTCCCCCCCCCACTTCTCTCATGTTAAGTCTTCTCACATAATAAAACTACTTTGTGGCTCTGTGTTTTGTACCATCTCTTGGGATATCCATGTTTCTATAAGAAAGGAAAACAGTTACCTAGTCTGTCAGTTCTTGGAGGATAAAATGCAAAATAACATTAAAGGCAGAGTCAAGTCAGCCAGAAAGAGATTGAAAACAGTGTTTACTGCATCTCATTAGTCTGAGTTCTTTATGTGAATACAAAAAAAGTGAATGAAAGGGGGCCCAAAACAGTGGCCCAATTTCTTATGTGACAAAACATTGCTGTTCTCAAGGACTGCACAACATAATATATGTCAAGAAAATTTATCATTGATGTATTTTTCACCATATACTTCATGTCTGTAGGTTGTTGTCTTTATGGAGCCATTGGAGGGAATGAAGTTTTTGATTGGTTTTCATCAGTTCACAAACACACTCAGCTCTAGCTCTCCGAATCAGGAGAGATGATGAATCTCTTGTCTGGATGCGGTAATGAGCTGGATGAGAGCCAGTAAACAGTAGCTGAATCCTAATAATATGGAAGGTCTGTGATTAGGACAATTTTCTTGTCTGGGAATTAGGCAGGTTGCCTTTTCTGAAGAATAGTCTTGCATACCCTCTGAAGGAACATCTGGTTAATTTGGATATGTTCTTCCTGTCGTATTATGAATGGAACACAGGTGGCCTCTGTAACAAGGATTTCTCTATTATTGTTATATTTAGCTTTGTCTAGTTCTCCAGTAAGACTATTCTTTACAGGGATAGCCTTCATAATAATATATACCCTGGTAAAATCAGGTTTCATTATTGAAACGTATTTTACATGGGACTGTCCTTGAGATTCACTCTCAAGTTGCATCTGGGGGAACATGCTGCTGCTGGTAGTAGGTTGTTGATGAGGGCAGCTTACCTACAAATAAATTATACATCAGTTTTCCTCAATCTAGTGTTCTCCAGATAAGTTAGGATTGCTGCTGCCTTGCAGCCTAGGAATTCTGGGAGTTACAGTTCCCACACATAGCTTGTTCATGTTCTGAAGGAATTGCATTGATTCCCAATTTGTTACTGTGTCGATTTTATGTTGCCTATAATTTTTATTGACTCACAGAAATAAAGGAAACAAGAAGATTTACCAGAGAAAAATATAGTATTTGCCTTCCACATGAAATGATAGCCATAACATCTTCATTGTATTTATATCTCAAATATTTTTGATAATTTTATTTAATGATAAATCTTTTAAATATGAACTAATGACAATATCTTTTTTAAATGATGATCTTGTGGAAATGTAATGCAAAAGTTACATTTTGGACATGGAAAACAGTGTCAAAGCTACTTACTAGCATATATAACAAATTTAAATAGATAAATAATAAATCTAAACTGTACTCTAATTTCTTTGTAGGTTCAGATTTAGTGGTCGAATCCTTGGTCTTGCTCTGATTCATCAATATTTGTTAGATGCCTTCTTTACTCGACCATTTTATAAAGCCCTTCTCAGAATGTGAGTAGAGAAATTGACAGGGTTATTCTTATATGGAAAGAAATGTATTTTTATTCACAGTAGACATATCTGGATACAAGTCATATCTGTAATAAATTGCTTTATGTCTATAAATAATATTATACGTTTTTTTAAAATAACAGACTGCATTTACACTTAATGTACTGATCAAGAAAACTATTTTAGAGGCAGAAATAAGTATCTTTCTATTTTCCTATTTTTGATAAATTTGTCCTTGTTTCAAGAATCATTTATTAGGGGATGAACTAAATTCAAAGATACATGTTGTTCTGATATAGTATGAATATTGAGCAAATAGTTTGCAAGGTATCCACATTTAGATCATGTAGCTCTCTAGTTCTAGGATACTCCAGTTGCTGATTAATTATTGGTTTGAAAGGTATTTCCCTTTAATTGGTGCTGAAAGGTGAAAAAAATTGAAACAACACTTTCCTAGTAAAATGGAAATGAAGTTTTTAATTGGTATGTTTAGGATTGTTATTTAGGATTTTAAGATGTGCCAATGAATGAATTAACGTGTATGCATATCTATGAAAGAAGACTTAGCATAAAAAACCTCCAGCAGTAATAATTGTACAGATTTCCTTCTTTGTTCTCCTTATTACTGAATGAGTAACCTATATACCCTGCTCTAATCTTGCTATGCTGCCTCTAAGGTGGCGTGAGGTTGTTCCTAAGAGGGTTGAATAAACAATGCTGGGAGTATGCAAAGAGTATGCAGTCCCAGCATAGTCATTCAAGGTATGAATCATCTCAACTGTCTAGCCAAAGCAAGAAGGCTCCAATATTGGGCAGCAGTAACATAGGAAGATGTTGAGGCAGAAGAACTCCTTAGTGGTAAAGACAAAGGTTTCATTTCATATTACACAGGAGAAAGCACTGGTAAACAACTCCTATATTTTACCCAAAAAACCCACCATGCATAGACCATCTTGAAGAAATCCATATGTGGTTATTAAGAGTTGAAACAGACTTGGTAGCACATAATCATTTATTCTTCATTTGTACACGTCACCATAATCTGAGTCATTTTTAATCCTCTAATTACTTCTTGTTTATTATAGATTGTGTGACCTAAGTGATCTGGAATATCTTGATGAAGAATTTCACCAAAGTCTACAATGGATGAAAGACAATGATATACATGATATCCTAGATCTCACATTCACTGTAAATGAAGAAGTCTTTGGACAGGTGTGGGCAATCTTTTTTCTTTCTTTCAAGGGCAGTCGTGTGGTACTTATTTTTACAATGCTTCTAATTCTCTTCCTGGATCATCTTGCTTCAAGATAATGTTCCAATAGAAGTGTATGTAGCTTAGGGTTGAACTATATTGTTCCTGGTGTTCTCCAAGCTTTGCTGTTTGCTTGCAAACATCTGCAAGGATACAACTAAGCTCAGAGAACACCAAAACCTCCAGATAAGGTGTCATTTATAGATTGCTTTGGTACTTTGCTTATTTTGCCTAAAACTGTAGAATAAAGGTAGTCCTCAATTTATGACCATAATTGGTACCTAAACAAAACCCAAACCTAAGTGTGTCCTGCTGTATATATGGAATCAAACAGTAATTGGGATAAATAATCCTGAACTGCTCCTGACTGGGCCAATTCAGTGTAGATCCAGAAGTCGTCCAGGACAAGGAGCCTTCAGTGCAGTAATCAAGATAGTTCCGAAACAAAGACAATTTGGAGTATGGGAGTCGGGTGGGTGGTGGGTGGAAGCAGTTTCCTACAGATAGCAGTGCTGGCAAGCATCCGATATCCAGACGTTATACTATGTTTTAAATCTCCTGGGATAAGAATTCTTCATTATACATGAATTCTTGTACATTAGTACGTATGTACATTAGGAAGTGCTGCTAAAATCCCTTTTCTAGAATGCCTTCTTTGTATTTTCCCTTTTGATGCTTTCATGTTTTGTACTTGATGCCATTAACTCCAAAGATAAAAACTTTAGCTCTTTCTATATTGACCAAATTTGACCACTTCAGAAGGATTTTTATCAGTCATTTGGGGAATTAGTACCACTTTGATACATTAAATTTCTCTTTGCAATAGATCCTGCTTTATAATATATTGGTGGTAATTTGCTTTTAAGATTACTGAAAGGGAATTAAAACCTGGAGGTGCCAACATCCCTGTCACAGAAAAGAACAAGAAGGAATATATAGAAAGAATGGTGAAATGGAGAATTGAGAGAGGTGTGGTGCAGCAGACAGAAAGTTTAGTACGTGGTTTTTATGAGGTAAAAAATAAATCTGTTTTCATATATTGCATGCATTAAGTGCCTAAAGCATTTGGCATGTATTAGGATTATCTATGATTCATAATTATTTCCTATCCTGCAACTGTTTAAATTGTGTTGGGAACCACTGTATTGCCTCTGAAGTTGTTCCACTCAGGATTTGTCATTAATGTCACCAAAGTCAGTAATATTGCCTGTAATAATGTAATAATCCCTACATGTGAAGATTGTACCTAGTTAGTGTTGACAGAGCACAATTATGCTGCATTTTGAAGTTGCGCATTTTTACCTAGACTTTCAGTTGTTCTCTAGTTCAACTCCCCACCCCCCACCCCCAATCATTCAGATGGGGCACAAGCAGCATGATGGGAGAACCTATTTCTTAAGTGCAGAGCAAATGCTTTTCATGCAACAGGTTCCCATCATTCAATCCTGCATTTCCAAATAGGGTTTGAAAAATGTCTGGCTCAAGCCTGAAGTACTATCACCAGTCAATGTTAACAGTAGTGGGCTAATTATACCATTGGTATGACTTTCTAGATCAGGAGTGTCAAACTGGCGGCCCATGGGCGTCATGTGAAAGCCATGCCCACCCCAGCTCTGTGAAGGGAAACAACGTAACAAAATGTCACATGACGGCAACGTGACGCTGCAAGTTTGACACCTGTGTTCTAGACGATTGTCATCACAGGGGGATATTACTACAAGAAAAAGCTATCAAATTGTCCTGGCAGTAAATCAGCCTTAGGCTCAAGAATCACAATTTCTGCTAGTATATAGTATATTGATAGTGATTTCTGGGTGTCTGCCTAACTTCAGTGGAACAAATTTTGTTGGAGCATCTAAAATTTGATGTTGAGAATGCACTGCTTGGAGATATTTCCACATTTTATTTGTGGTATGAATATGTCTTCCAATGCTCTGCTTGTATTTTTAAAATATACTAGAAAATGAAGGAAATACTTTTCTTTCAAATTTAGTGGCTATATGATATATCTAAATGTTGCACCAAAAATTACAGTATTATGAATTATGGACCCTATATATAATAATTGACGGAAATAAAAACCGCAAAGGATACATATTGAATATATATTCTCTCCTAGGTGGTTGATGCTAGACTGGTGTCTGTATTTGATGCAAGAGAACTAGAATTGGTTATTGCTGGCACTGCAGAAATTGACTTAAGTGACTGGAGAAATAACACTGAATATAGAGGAGGTGACATCTTCTAATCTAGTGATCATAAATTGAATTAAATAAAAGTGTTATTGTTTAGTGTGTTTTTTATTTTAGATGAATCCCAACAACTATTTTAATTTGCAATGTAATTTCACAAACATATGGTCTGATTTTAAATTTTCAGACGTCTTTGGATTTTCCCATTTTGGAATGGGCAATCCTTTCATTTGATAAAAGAGGTAAAATCTAAAACAGCGTGATTAGCAATATGTGAGATCAAGTAAATTAGTCTAAGACAGGGCTGTCAAACTTGCAGCCCACGGGCCAGATGCGTCACATGCTGTCCACGCCCACGCCCGGTTTAGCAAAGAGGGAAAAAGTCTCTATACGTCATGTGACGCCGCTGTGACGACGTGAGTTTGATACTCCTCGTCTAAGATATGAAGATACACTGGTATTTAATTTATAACAGATAGTAAAGATGGCAAAAGTTGGGAAAAAAGAGACCTTTCAATGAAATGCGACTCTTCACAGAAGTTTCTGTGACAGTTAAGAATTGAATTAATTGGTACTTGGACTTTATTTCTGGAAACAAATTGAAACATGCTTATACAAAGTACTGAGATCTTTTGTAAAAGGTCTATTGTCGGTGCAAACAGACAATAATTTAAAGAAAATAAATGGAAATAAAATAATTAAAACATGGATACATCCACGTTTTAAAATAAATGTAAACTGACTCGGGATTCAAATAAGTTGCTTGGGTTCAGTAGGATTTTTAATATATTTCACTTTAAAAATGATTTCATATGGTATATTTTATTTTATTTTATATTTTCCCTTGCACCACTATTACAAAAATGTCTTCTCATGCAGCATTTATGTATTTGTGATTTAGATTGACCTTCAAAAAACATAGGTCCAAAATATCTTTTTGTGGGAAGGAGTATGTTCTATATAATTTTTGGAATCTTCACCTATGTATTTATATATTTATATAATGTTTGGAAAGACTAAATCATAAAACCATAGAGTTTGAAAGTCCTGTAGAGGTCATCTAATCCAACCTAGAGGCCCTCCACTCATGAAAGTGGAGTTTCACATGCACATGCTTGCCCATCTCTTGGCCTGGTAGTGGGCCATGCCCCGGGGGTTGGGGACCCCTGCCTTAGAATATTTTTTAAATAGATTTATTATTAAATTTATTTGCTACCCATCTCGCTATCTCTGATAGATAACCATCCAGCCTATATCTGAGGACTTCTAGCAGAGATAAACTTATCATTTCATGTGGTTAGTCTGTTGCACAGTACTAGCTGAAAACTCATATACTCAAGAGATTCCTTCTGATGTGAGGGTTCTTTCAGTAATCTCCCATGTTCTATTCAACACTTTACTAATTTATATTATTATAGACTTTCAAATATTTAATAAAAATAGATTTGATACATACTATGATAGGAATTATCCCAATCTACTTTTAACTTAGGTTGTTTAAATCCTTGAATTCAATTCCCCATTATTTCCTGAGGCTGTTTTTCTGTCACTTTATCTTATTCTCCTTAGACAGTATATCCATCATTCCTCCAACTTTTCTATCATCAGTAATTTTTAACTCATGTTTTAACCCGTGTAGATTTTTGTGAAGTTTCATGTCCAAACATGACACTCCATCCTGAAAGTCTACCAAGGGAACGAGAATTAATCTCATATATATGACATCAGATTCTATAGATTAATTTAGGAAATGTTAGGGCCTACATCTATAATATTGCTCATTTCTTAACATTTTCTCATTATTTTTTAAAAGCAAGATTGCCCTAAATAATATATTCTTAATTGTTATTAAACAGGATACCATGATAATCATATTGTAATTCGATGGTTTTGGGCTGCTGTGGAAAGATTCAACAATGAGCAACGGTTACGGCTTTTACAAGTAAGGTTGCAGTTAGCATCATTGTAGTTGTCATCAACATAATAAAAAGCTAATTAAAAACTATAAAGAGTTGGAATCTCGAAATAGTTGAATATCTTGATAAGTAATTTTCACTCCTTTCCTGATTCATTCATATGAAAACAGCA
>JANHFK010006522.1:45416-55729 GCA_036250565.1 Sibynophis collaris
AACATGGAAGTTTTTCTACCTCTGCAAAATTTGATGGAATTTGAATTTTGATGGACCTGGGCTTAGCTAATTTTGGGGTAGTTTTACTTACCCACCTAACAAATTTTTAAAGCTGCCTCACTACACAATAACTCATGTATAAACTGTATAAATAATGAAAGCATTCTTGGTCTCATGCCATAACTGGTTGGGAGAAAGGAAGCTCATGCAGATCTGGAACCCAATTACAAAGGGTTCTAGATCACAATAGAGACTCAGCAAAGAGTTCCTGCTTACCATATATTACTTCTCCTTTTTTTGATACTACGGTCCACCCATGCATATAATAATATGGGGACTTGACACTACTGAGATTTTAGTTCTCCTCTCTTCTTCTAGCTTTCAGCTTTTGGATTGGACTCTAAGTAATTCTTAATATATGTTTGACACATGTGGTCTCATATCCAATTATCCATAACTTGACCAAGGACTTACATCTCCCCCAACATACATACATTCTGTAACTGTATTTGCAGGGGGGGTTGTACTATTTTTGTACTATGGAATATTATTAAAATGTTTGTGAGATCTGAAGCACGTGCCAATCAAGGATAAATGTAACTGCCCGCTACTTCATCATATAGAAATGTTGGTATAGGAAAGTGCATGATGGTTATTCAAAATGAAACACTTTATCTATGTAACAAAGAAGATTAACAGTGATCTAAAATCCTTTCCCCAGGACCAAACTGTTTTTGCACTAACAGATTTATATTTCAATTCTGAACAGTGAGATGGAATTCACAGCTCATGATATGATCTCTCAACCTTGTATCATTTCACTGTGGTTATAAATATGGAGATGTGGTTCAGCAACTCTTCGATATTTATTAAATCCAGACTAGTTAATGTTGTTATAGCAGTTAGTATCCAGGGCAGAGATGGCAAGAGGCATTTTTTGGTATGCTGAAAACAGGCTGGACCAGATTCAAGTAATACATTTACGATAACTGTGTCACTCAAGGAGTTGAATTTTACTTGAATTTTAGCATAAGATTTCTTATGTTGGTATGAATTTCACCACCATCTATGATCAGCTTCCCGTGTTCCTACAAAGGAAACTGCAGTCGTGGAGACTAGGATGCTGAATGAATGGATACTTTGTGAACACATATATTAAACACTCATTGTTTCATTGAAACAAGGTTCATATATATTTTTTTTATGACATTAGCATGAAACTTGTATGTTAATGAATGTATTATTGTGATTCATTTGATTCCACAGGTAGTGCAATTAACAATCAATTAAATAGTACAATGAGCCGAGGTGGCGTGGTGGTTAGAGTGCAGTACTGCAGGCTACTTCAGCTGATTGCTAGCTGCAGTTCAGCAGTTCAAATCTCACCAGGCTCAAGCCTTCCATCCTTTCTGAGGTGGGTAAAATGAGGACCCTGATTGTTGGGGGTAATATGCTGACTCTGTAAATCTTTTAGAGAGGGCTGTAAAAGCACTGTGAAGTGGTATTTAAGTGCTATTGCTATTATCAAAAATGATTCAAAATTGTACCTACTTTCCCCTTTTCATACAACTGCTTCAATAATAAAACTGCCTATGTCTTCTGCCATCCCCCAACAACGATACCAAGAACTAGTTACTGGCTGTTTAATTTTTATTTTTTTTAAAAGAAATGAGTGAACAACAGCTACAATCGGCACATTTCAGAGCATGTTTAAGGCATATTGCTTTAAAAAAGCAAGGAAAACAAAGTACAAAAGCAAGAAACATGCATCGAAGGTCTATCAATTTTTTATTTTGCTAGACATGATATTATTATCTAGGCACATCAGGAGGAAGTAAAGTGACCTTGCTGACCACAGTCTTACAAACGCCTTGGGAACAGCAAAGGAAAACGGTGAATCAAAAGGTAGCTTTGTGGTGCATCCCTCCCCACCTCAGGCCATCTTATTGACAGGAATGACAATGGTCCCTGGATACACCATTATCTATGACCAGCAAGCAGACATCAAATGCTATAGAGCTCTTTCTGTCAGAATAGAAAATGCTCCTGAAAATATACAGGGCTTGTTACATTTTGTTCATCTAGAGTTTGTCAAAAGGCAAGGTCAGGCTGAGCATGCCCTGCCCTGGAGGGGAATTAAAAAGAAAGGAAAGAAGGAAAGGCAAAGGAAGACAAGATGCACTTGATTTTTCTCTGCTTGTTTATCCTGCAATGGTGACTTTGACTCTATGGGTGACCGAACTATTTTGGAAATCAAAGAGGTCCGGGCGCGTGCAAGTGTGTATAAGTACACACACACACACACCCACACACATACATACATACATGCAAGAATATACTCAGTAGGATTGTACTTTTAAAGTAAGCAAGATGTGTAATTCCATATTTAGATATTTTCTGGCAAAAAAAAAAACCCCAAAAAACTCAAAAGAAAAAAATATATTTCGGCTGTACAGAGTCTTGCTGGTTTGAAGTACTGTATATTCTATCAAATGGCAGATACAGCAATTTAAACATTTGTTCTCTTTATGCTCTCGTAGTGTTTGTGGTTAATTGGGGGAGGAGGGGTAATTAGCCATAAGCCATAAATAGCGACAATGAAAGATTTTATGTTTTTTAGCATTTTGTTTATATGCAGTCTAGAATCACATTGTGAGAGAGATGGGAGATTTGTAAATTTGACCAATGAATGAATGAATTAATATCTAAACATAATTTAAAAAAAAATCTTATTGCAACTCATATTGCAAAATCAGTCCCAAAAGAAATGTTGATTAAATGTTGGTTCCTATATCAGGAAATGCAGGTTAATGAAAAATATTTTATTGTATCCCATAGATTTTGTTGCATACCACCCAGAGTCACTAAATTAAGTAAATAACAATAGCACTTAGACTTATATACTGCTTCACAGTGCTTGACAGCCCTCTCTAAGAGGTTTACAGAGTCAGCATATTGCCCCCAAAATCTGGGTCCCCATTTTACCCACCTCAGAAGGAATTTTGAGTCAACCTTGAGCCAGTCAGAATCGAACTCCTGGCAATGGGCACACTTTGCCTACAGTACAGCATTCTAACCACTGTGCCACCAAAGGTCATAGTAATAAATAATAAGTAAATAAATTTTTAACAGTGAAAAGAAAACAAGATTGAAAAAAAATCTGATGAAAAATTATCTATCCTTTCTCACCCTGATCTTCCTCAATCTCGAGTCCTCTAAATGCATAATATTTAGAAATAGTATATATATTTCACTATCCATTTTTAAGAGGGATATTATAAGGGATGTTTTCCATATGGAATTTTTGAGCATTATTATAGTTTAACATGATCACACACAACTGCCTACCCAAAAGTTTACAGCTGCTGGTTTCTTGCAGCTCTTTATATGTTTTGTCCTACATAGTGAAGTTTTAAAATTCCTCTCCTTAATCTGATGGAGATTTACAGATTTCAGTTACTATCAGGTTTACCTAGATCTGATATGTAGAACAAGTTGGAACTGATTTTTGTTTAAATATAATGTCAGAACAGAACTTTTTACTACAAAGTCTGGAGAAACAGTATGTTAAAAGCATAATTATGGGCTGTTTGTAACACAGCAAACATGACATGGCAATAGCATTACCTGAATAAATCAGGTTGTCTGTTCAATGTGCAGATGCTTAACAGAGCTTAATTTTATCCAGCTATGGTTAACCTAAAATACTTACAGCTTTAAGTTATTTGGTGGATGACATAAGGACTTTTGTTTCACTGTGGCAGATCAAGGCATCCGTCTCTAGGCTTTATCTCATTAACCAAGTATCTAAAGAAAAGCAGATTAGCAAAAGCCACTGATTTTCCTGACTCTTATGGTATTTCAGTGGCACGGAAATGCAGCTTCATCATCTTTTTAGGCATTGGTTTCAGCGTGTAATTTAAAAAAAAATTATTGCTCAGCCTTAGATAATTCTGGAGACAACCAGGAAGAAACTTTTCTCTATCTCAGATACAGAAATATTTTTTGATGTGTGTATTAAGAATAGCCCTCCTGGGACTGACGGGCAGACAGACAGACAGACAGACCAGTTAGACAGGTGGACAGGGTGGGTGGGTGAGTGGAGAGAGAGAGAGAGAGAGATTATATAGGCAGGCAGGCAGGCAGGCAGGCAGGCAGGCAGGCAGGCAAGCAGACGTCTAAGCAGACATATTGTTGTAAGAGATTGGTATCAAACAAATCCAACATTATAGCCTGGGAAAGAATCAGCTTTATCTTTGAAAAGCATTATAACAGATCTGGATCATGACAAATGTGAACACTGCGTGCAGAGTTTTATCCAAAGGTTTTCAGAAAAGTTTGAAACTTTGTGGATCTTGTTGCACTTTTAAGGGGTTGGCATTTAAGTTTAGCAAGGCATTTAAGATATGCCTTGCTTAATCCCCAAAGATGCAAGACATAGGACTTACATAAAGATGAAAAACACCATGGAAGAAACTGGTCTGTTGAAGGATAATTTCAAATTCTGCAATCACATGAGAGAATTGTTAACATTTTCTTTGTCATGCATCATGTTTTCTATATGAAACCTCAAGAAAAAGATATCTAGATGTGTATTTTTACACACACACAAACACACATGTATGTATGTAAGTGTGTACATACATACATACGTATGTATGTAAGTGTGTATGTGTGCATGTATGCATGTATTAGGATATACAAAATTGTCAGGAAGTCTGCTCACTCGTAAAGGGACTTTACCCTTTTATTATCTATCAGAATAATCTTTCCTTAAGGTCTCAGAAAGAGACATTAAAATGTGACATTAGTCAAGCCCAAGAAACACAACACAACAGAATAGATATTAAAGGGCATAAAGTAACACCTGTGCTTTTCTCTTTTGCTCCCCCACCCTCTCTCTCTCTTTCTCTCTCTCTCTCTCTCTCATCTTAATGGACAAATATACAGTATCACTCTAATAGATTCCCTCTAATATATTCCCTCCTGCAATACCTTTCAGACCAGGATGGCTTCTGCAAAGTTGTTTTCCAAAGCACCTGAAGGCAGAACAAGAAGCAATGGATGGAAATTAATCAAGGAGAGAACTAACCTAAAACTAAGGAAAGATTTCCTGACAATTAGAACAATTAATCATTGGGATGACTTGCCTCCAGAAATTGTGGGTACTCCAACACTGGAAGTTTTTAAGAAGAGATTGGACAGCCATTGTCTGAAATGGTATAGGATTTCCAGCTTGAGTAGAGGTTGGACTAGAAGACATCCAAGGTCTCTTCCAACTTTGTTATTCTGTATTAATGAATGAAATGATCTCTGCGTTTGATTCCTTATAGAAATTTTAAACCCCATAGAATGAGATTTTTTTATATATAAGTCTGACTCAATAGGGGTGAGCCTGGTGACATACTGCCTTCAGATGGCCCATATGCTGTTTATCTGGATATTATCTATATCTCAGGAAACAAGGGGAGGAGGTTCTGGAATATTTCTGCTTTCACTGTTTGTATTTGCCAGCTTTTAGATTTTAGGGATTCATAAATTGTCCTATAAGGATCTGAAAATATGAAAGCAGTTTTAGAAGATTCACTAAAAAGAGATGGTTTATTATACATATGATTCTGAGCAGGGAAACATTACTTTCCTAGTATGACAACAATAAAGGTAGCCTTTGTTTAACAACTGCCTCATTTAGCAAACTTGGACACTTATGAAATAATTTTATGATCAGATCTAGCATTTAAGACCTTTACAGGTCTGTAAAACAAAGGAAAATTGAAATAAGATCATAAGCAGAGTCACAGTTTAACTTGTCAACTGCTTTGCTTTGTGGCAGTCCCAACTGTGGTCAGTAAAAGAGGAGCACCTATATTCACAAGGAATGTTGCAAAAACCTCTTATTCTTTTTATGGATTTGTAATTCCTTAATTTGGGAATTAACTCTACCCCTTAATTTGGGATAGAGTTGGGGCAACTGAATGGAGCTGAGCATTTACTGGCAAGATGCCCTTCCTGACACCTATGTGGAGTTCGCAATAGATATTTTCTCTTTGCACCCTGAGAGAGAAATATCTGCTGCTGCCTAAGATTGAACTCTCAACCTTACGAGTAGTAGGAGAGCGTCTTCACCACTAGACCACCACGCCACTCAGGAAACCTACTTAATTATTTTTACAAATTGGGAATTTATATAGATTTTCCTTAACCAATTCATTCATTACTTTGTCCAAATCAAAGCCCCTGCAATCTTTAATAACTCTCCTTTTTTCACTTTTTGTATAGCCTAGATGGAAAGGGGAGATGAACATAGAATTCTATTTTGTTGTGTTGTCTTATTTATGTAATGATATAATTCTGAGTTGTTCCCTTTGAGGCTACTGTGGGAAAGTTCTCTTCACTCTCATTATGTTAGGACTGAAAGTTACTGGAGTCAGAGTTCATTTATACTTGAGAATGTTGGCCAGACAATGGCCTCAGGGTTACAAAGTGTATTATGGCAGAACAGAAACACATTTTTTATGGCTTCTCTTCTCTAATTCATTTAATTAGATACTTTCCTTATTCTTTTGTGTTTGTCCTTTCACATTTTGGAAGTTACCCTCCAAAAAATAATCTCTATTTCCCCAAAGAAACTGAAAAACATTTCTTGAAGGCGTATATTGTTCTCCTTCACTGCATCATTTTCAGCTTCCCATGAAATGTTTTGTCATTTGGGAATATCCTTCCCAAGATTTATAAAGACTTTGTTTTGCTAATGATTTACATATAATCATCGTCTGAAAAGATATGACCATAGTTGTGGTTATTTCTTAGAACGCTGGAGACCCTCAACAAGAATAGGAGACAAAACATAATATAAAATTGGCTGATACTTTAACTGAATTATATCCTTTCCTTTCTTTCTATTCGGTGTTCACAAGCACTACAAATGGTTAATTTGAGACCAGATTGGTGCCTTTAGGGGTCTGAAATAATATGAGCTATTTACACATTTTTGGAGAAATGGTGGCAATTATACCTAATACCAGCATTTCAAAGTTATGCATCACTATAAGAATGTTTAAATGCAGTTTAATACTGTAACATGGACATTTGTATTAAATTTAACCCACTCTATTAACAGGTTTAAAACTGGTCTTTTCATTTTTAAAACCTGAAATTAGAGGGACACTGTATATCCAATGAGATCTTGCTTTGTGGTTAAATAACTGGTAACAACCAAAATATCTTTTCCTTGCAAACTATTAGAGCTTTCTGAATTATCGTCCAAGTCTAATATTGTTGAAGGTTTGACAAATGACTGACGTTAAGGTATAGACTTAGCATGATTTTAAACACTACACAGGGGAAGACTCTTCCTTAATGGGCAACAATACTGCAAGGCAGGTAAGAATTATAAGAATAATTGGTAGGAAAAATGAAATGTTAGTGTTTATACTATAGCCAGCTCCAAAATAATTTAAATAACTGAATAACCCAATAAAGTTTTTAAAAGGTTCTAAACTTTTAGAAATGGATCAACAGGATTCCAGGTTGTTTAGCCTTTGCAATCTACAGTAGTATTTACTATTGGAGGCGGCCAGATTGCATGCAACTATATTTAAATACAGGACAAGCCCAGCAATAAAATTAACACTATAACATAAATCAACATTATACCCCTTCCCATTCTATTAAGTTGCTTAATAGAATGACAGAATAACAGTTGCTAGAATGCTCCACTAAGCCCTTTTTTTGGGAGATGTAGCCCCACACATTTAGAGAACATCTGATTAGGGAAGGCTTACATTGTAAGTATCTGAGGTGAAGCAGTTGTCTGTCTCTAATGTTCCTATAGAAAAATATATTTTATTATCAATTCTGTGCTTCACCTACTATTTCACCTACTATTACAAAGATTTAAAGCTTTAGAGCACATATCAGTGGTGGGATTCAAACTTTTTTACTACTGGTTCTGTGGGCATGGCTTGGTGGGCATAGCAGGGGAAGGATAGTGTAAAATCTCCATTCCCTCCCCATTCCAGGGGATGGTTACTGCAAAATCCCCATTTCCTCCCGATCACCTGGGACTTGGGAGGCAGAGAATAGATGGGTGCAGGGCCAGTCAGAGGTGGTATTTACCAATTCTCCAAACTACTCAAAATTTCCACTACCGGTTCTCTAGAACTGGTCAGAACCTGCTGAATACCACCTCTGGCACATACAGAATACTCAGCAGCTGATGGCTATTGTAAAGACACCTAATCATGTTATCCTATTAGCTAACTTTTATTTCAGCAAGGAGAATGCCTTGACTATTATAAATGTACCACAAGAATGTTGTTGATGGAACACAATATTTTTTTTTAAAAAAATCTTGTGTTGTATATCTTAATAAAATATTATGTACCCAGTATGACCGAGACAGATTGTGATTATCTATCTGTGAGGAAACAGGCTGCTTTTGAAAATTATTTGGAGTCTTCGACTATTGTACCTGTCAGATTCTTTTAATTAAAAATGTATTGATGCATAACTAAATTGAGCACTGTTTGAACCAGACACATTTTAGTTCTACCATCATAATAAGCATGTACTCCACTAAAGGAAGACTATCAGGTTACAATGGAAAGACATGCTGGGATGGGGTGGGGAAAAACTCATTTTTTATCAGGTCAATCATATGAAAAGTGTGCTAGACCCAATCAAAAGAAGTCAATATGGCTTCCATAGATGCAAATGTATGTCTTAATTGATTCTGAATTCTCTTTAGTGATTTTTGAAATGGATCTATGAAGGTTATGTGAGAAAATTAGCACATAGTATTGTAATCAACTAATCAATCTGCAAATTTAGCTCGCCCAATATATTTTTAGTTGTTTAAACCACAGACTCAGCAAGAAACCAAGTCGGGTTCTCTGGTAATCGGGTGTATATTTGTGCAAAAAAAAAAAAAAAGATTAATCAGTCTTTAGGTTGTCAGATTTGTGAACAAAAGAGAAAGTGAATTTAGTGAGAAGAATTAGTCTTTAACCTGGATTTTATCTATGTTCTACAGGCTCCAGGTATGTTAGGAAATGTTGGGTTGGGGCAACTAATCTCTTTATATTTCAACAAAAAACACACTTTGCAATAGTGGCAACTATCTGAAGCTCTGATGTAGGATGAAGGTGAAGGTTCATTCTCCGAGCTTGTGGGTTGGTTTCCAAATGTTTCATTACCAGGCTAGGTAACATCTTCAGCAGAGTTTAGGGGATGTCAGTGTCAGTGTTCTTCTGTTTATAAGGACTTCAAGAGTGGGTGTGTCAAGTTGAGGGTCTTGCAACCAATTCTATGCGGGAGAAACATCACATCAGTTAAAAACCAGGATCCACGAACACCAGCTGGCAGTCAAACGCCATGATCCCAAATCCTTAATCTCTACCCACACTAATACCAAACAGCAACAGTTCGATTGGAGCAACACAAAAATCATCAGCCACCCTATCATTATACTGTACATAGGGGAATATAATTAATCCATCGTGTATTCATCGATGGAACAGTGCTTTCTTTACAGCAGGAATGTAGCTAAATCTGTTATACACAGAGGTTGTATTCAGCAAGTTCTGACCAGTTCTGGACAATCAGTAGCAGAAATTTTGAGTAGTTTGGAGAACCGGTAAATGCCACCTCTGACTGGACCCACCCCCATCTATTCTCTGCCTCCCGAGTCCCAGCTGATCGGGAGGAAATGGGGATTTTGCAGCATCCTTCCCCTGCCACGCCCACCAAGCCCACCAAACCATGCCCATCAAGCCACGCCCACAGAACCGGTAGTAAAAAAAATTGAATCCCACCACTGTGGAAATCAGTTCATATTCATTTACCATGAGAGCTGAAAAAGCTTCTTGGATGAAAAGCGAAACGTCTTCAAAGAAAAACAAGGAAGTCCAGTTGCCTTTTGAAAAAGCACCCTTGGGACCACCATGACCTGGATGACTGAGAATCTCCACAGATACTGGTGTGGCAATAACAGCTGTACGTACCTAAACCAAAGTTGCCCAGGTACTTTGTTAATAATGCAGTATAGCAGGAAGTTTCAGCGGACTCTTCTCCACAAGGACATAATTGTATCCATGTGGGTTTTTTTTTTTAAACTCTCCTCAAGAGCTACCACAGGGAGGCCTGTAAAACATCCAAAAGTTACTGCTCTCCAGAGTTTAGGGATAGTTACGTGGTGTAGATACCCTATTGCTGTGATGGAGAACTATGGCACGCATGCCATCTGTGGCACGTGGAGCCAGATCAGTGGGCATGCGATAATTGGCCCAGCTCAGCTGATTTTCAGGCAGGGG
>JANHFK010006522.1:59130-76112 GCA_036250565.1 Sibynophis collaris
TCTCTTTTTTCCTCCTCCCCTGCCCCTGCTCCTGCTCCCCTAAAACCCTCCAGCAACATATCAGTATAGGAAATTAAGATGGCAAGGGTAACTGACTGCAGCTTTGATAGAGCACAGCATACCCATTATTGGAAAAGTCTGCAAAGAAAAGATGTTAAGCAACCATTGCAATTCTTTGGAGCATCGCTGGACTACCAGGGCTTCGCCAGCTGGTCTTAATCTGAGTGCTCCATAGTACAGATTGCATAGCACCAAATTTAAGCCATTGACAGATACAAGGGTGAAGAATTGAATTCATGTTTTCTTATAGAATTCCTAGGAAAAATTGATTGAATCCATTTTTTATTTTAAAAGTTTTTATAGTATGCTCTACTACAGTTGGCTTTCATCAAGCTGCAGTCCATCATAAAAAAACAACTATGTAATGCAGTATAATGGAATAATAATTTTGATGCAAGTCAAGTACCGGGAGAAAAATAATAGCACTAGCACTTAGACTTATATCGCCCCATAGTGCTTTACGGCATTCTCTAAGGGGTTTGCAGAGTGAGCATATTGCCCCCAACAATCCGGGTCCCAATTTTACAATCTCAGAAGGAACAAAGGAAGGCTAACTCAACCTTGAGCTGTTCAGAATTGAACTGCTGGCAGTGGGCAGAGTCAGCCTGCAATACTGCATTCTAAGCACTGTGCCACCATTAACTTGTTCCATTAACAAGCCAAGGATACAATATAGAGACTGTTATAAAGGGAGTAACATATATTGAAAAACATGACGTTTTCAACATTTCTCAGACATCGAATAATCAGGATAATTAAAAGAATCCCGACTTTAATTAACATTTCAACATTTTCATTGCAACTTTACAGAATAAAATCAAAGGCATTTTGTTTCCCAATCAGACTGACTGAGAATGATCTTTAAAAAACCCAGCACTGATCTGAAATAGAACCGCCAATATATTATTTCCCACATCCATAAGAATGTGTTATATCTATTAAGTTGGCTTTTTTTTCCCTAACTTACAGTTGACTCAAGCATTTAAATTTTCCAATAAAAGCTAATGCTAAACCTCAACATATTAGATTCCAGAGCACTCTTTTGAGTAGCAAATATAGCATAGCTCTCCAAGGGCTTCTCAGTCTTCAAGGCAAGACCCTGGGGTTTACAAAGAAATCCCTTCGAATAAATGGCTGAAATTGCACCAACACATTGAAAGGAAAGGAAACGAATTGAGTAATGTGATCAACCGTGCTCTTGAACAATCTAGCCATTGCTATAGCATGTTGTGTAAACAGACTATCCAGTGGTGAAGTCCAATTTTTTTTTTACTACCGATTCTGTGGGCGTGGCTTGGTGGGCGTGGCAAAGGAAGGATACTGCACAATCTCCATTCCCACCCCACTCCAGGGGGAAGGATATTGCAAAATTCCCATTCCCTCCAAACTCTTGGGGGAAGGATATTGCAAAATTTCTATAAAATTTCTCTGAGGCCAGCCAGAGGTGGCATTTATTGGTTCTCTGAACTACTCAAAATTTCTGCTACTGGTTCTCCAGAACCTGTCAGAACCTGCTGGATTTCACCCCTGCTTTGATCCTCATTCTTTTTTGCCATCTGTACCAACAAGTTTACCAGTTAAGCAGGCTACAGGCTGTTCCTTTTTCATTCATGCTTTAAATGAGTACTAGTAGAACATTTTTAAAAATATATTGTTTCAAACATTTTAGCTATACAACTTTGAAAAGATAAAGGATTGACTATTCCTGCTCTTTCCACTCCAGTCTGACAAGTATAAATAAATAAAATGAAGAAACTGCAGGCACTTTAATTCTGTCTCATTATTCTATTTATTTAATTTCAAAATCAAATTAAACCTTGCCACAAATTTCAATTTTTGATTTTTAAATAGAAAATATTGGCTACACTGCAGATGCCTACTATATTCACATAATCTACTATTCACTCTGTCCATTACAATTACTAGCCAAACACTGATGATCACATTTAGCAGAATAAACCAGCAAAGAAATTTCACTATAGGAATATGGATAGCATTCTCTGAAGCACTGGCAATAGAGATAGCAACAGGCTCTCTAAGTTACTGTAGGCATTTACTGCAAGCCATTTCTCAGTTACTAATATCTTTCCATATTAGGAATTCCTTCTTGTCATTATTATTTACAGCAATGGTTACCCTTTTTTTATTTAGAAAAGGCAATTGAGTAGACAGTAGTTACTCTGCAACTCCAGAATAGGAGAATATAGTCCTTTTTAATATGCTGCTAGTCTGAAGTTATGTTTAATGTTATCTACACTTCATCTGCATTTCAAATCAGATGCAAAATTACTCCGAAACTACACTGCACAAAATATCTTAATGGTAAGATTTCCAAGTCTGTATGTAGATTTAAACTGAATCTTCCTAAAAATAGATTAAATCTTGCTATTATTTATTTAGTTTCCTATCAAAGCTAGAGCAAAACCTTTTGTTTTGCTATTACGCTGTTTCAGAGTTTCAAAAGACATATTCTCTTGCCTCTGATAAGATTGGCCAAGGTTGCTACAACTTTGTCATCAAGGAAGAACAACTGGAAACCTTTAGTGCCCCCTGCAGACCAATCAGGTTCTTTATGCAGCACTCCCCCAATAATTTTCACTTTCTAATGAACTTGGATCTTGTCCAGGTTTGATTTGGTGATGAGCCAGGGGAACTTGATTTGATGCCACATTTGGCCTGGGAGCAAAATCTCTTTTCATTTAGCCGAATGCCAAATTTCATTTGGTGCCAAGCTTGATTTGTTATCACAGACATTGTTGTCTTGTCACACTGATTGACTCTATCTCTTTGCCATTCTGATTATTTACATTTGCTCCCCTTTCCAGTGATCACCTCATCTCATTCATCTTCTGCTTCATCAACTCCACCTGCCTCTTTCCACCACAATTCTTCCTTTCCCATCCTTACAATTAATACACTTTTTAAAATACGGTATCCCACAGGAAAACATCCCTGTTTTCACCTATGGGGTAGGAAAGATTTGTCAATCATCTTTCCTCCTGATATATCTCAAGAATAGCAACTATCACATCTATTGTTTTTTTTTTGTAGATGTGGTCTTCTTGATTGCAAAGTCCTTAGGATTCCATGAACCTAGCATAGTCCTAGTTTATCCCAAAGCTTTTAAAAATGTTATTGCCCTCTTGTAAATCAAGTATTGAATCCTATAATAGATCTGTTTCAGTCAATAGTACATCCTTTCACTTTGATCTCCAGCAGGAGTTGAATTTCCGGTATGAAAATGGCTACACTCCTCATGTATTAAGACTGTATTTCTGCATCAAAGGATGGGAGTGTCCTTCCATTCCATTCTTTTCACTCCTGATTTCCCTCTGACGATAGGTAAACTTCTGAAGTTTTGTTACATTCTCTGGTTTCATACACTCCACAATAAATCTTTATCTTTTTGGTTCCTAGAATAGAACTAGCAAAAAGCACTGGTTAGCATCATGACTTTATGATAACATACCTTAACACCTAGAGCACTGTGATTGGAGAGCTCTATTGAACCATTTACTAAAGTTAGAAACTAGACTTATGAAACTGTACTCTGTCTTCTTGATTCCATTTCTCTGTTTCATAGAACTCCCCCCACCCCTATGAATAGCCTTAGGGGAAATTGTCATATTCTAAAAAATGTATGGATAATGTGTCTCTTGTTTGTCTGAATTCCATGTCATTAACAAAGGGCCATGAAGACTCAAATTCCAATAGTGTCTGTTCATAGTAGTCCCAATTTGGAAGGCATGTTCCAAATCTATTGAGGAAGCCTGATTAACTTCAAGCTGTAGGATTCTGTCAGGTTTGATCAGGGGTGAATTCTACTTATCTTCCCTACTGGTTTGGAAGTGCGCACATGCAGAGTGTATTTAGGTCACGCCCGATTTTTGACCCTCGGTGCATGCGCAGAAGGTTTTGCGCATGCGCAGAGGATTAAAAACCAGGAAGTAATGACATCCGGATGGGTGAGCAGAGCCTCGCTCTGTCACTGCTACCAGCACATGTGAGTTGGACAGAACCAGCAGAATTTCACCACTGGGTTTGACACACATTCCTATTAAAATATCATTCAATTATTTCATAGAGCATGAATGAAAGGGAGAATGAAATACCAGAAAATGTGATGTTTAAATGATCTTGTTATTATAAAATTTTAAAAAGTCTTCAGATCAAAACAAACAGAAGTAGATATTTATGGAAACTCTTTATTATGGCAATTCAATAAGACAATAAGAAGTCAGCACTTCCCTACATATAAAAAAGTATAATGTCATAATCATTTTGCCAGAATACAAGATTCACTTATATACTGATACTTAAAAAATAAATAAGAGTATTTTGATTGCTTAATCTGGTTTAGAGAATGATTACAAAATGCTAAATGAAAGAATGCTATTATAATTACTTATGTTTGAGTATCAGATTCAAAACTACAGTTTGATAATAGAATAAATCAGTGGGCTACAGCCTACAAGTCCTGTCTCATGGACATTTTATTATTTTTGTCTATTGCATAACCATCAGTCATGCACATGACAGCATTGAACACTTTACTGGAAAGTATACAAAGTAGAATTAATCTTTGGGATAATTTAGGTGATGCCTGTGCCAGTGCTAAATTGGAATTAAAAAGTATAGAAAAGGAGTCATATTTTTATTTTTTCATATCTATCATCCCATTGGTTTGAAAACTTAATATATGTACTTCCTGCCTTTTCTCTGGGAGCAAAAGATGTGATAAATTGGACTTTCCAATAAAAAAAATATTATGTACATGTGTAGATTATGTGTTAGGGATCAATAGTTAACCCCTCTTTTATTAATTAGATTTATAAGCTACCCCTTTCCCATGTAATATTCAATTTGAACTTATTTCCTATATATCACTATATGTATATGTTCCTATAGCACATGCAATACAGTGGTGCACTAGACTAAATTGGTACCCCAATTTGATTCAGAAGCCAAAACTAAATCTCATTTGAAAATTTAAATCTCCTTCATTTCCAGTGTACCTCATTGGAAATTGGTATAAATGTATTTTAGTATTTTAGATGTTTCGCTTCTCAACCAAGAAGCTGAGGAAGCTTCTTGGATGACATGTGAAATGTCTTCAAAGAAAAACCAGAAAGTCCAGCTGTGTCTTGAAAAAGCACCTTTGGGACAACCATGACCTGGATGACTCCATAGACATTTATTTCAGTATTGTAATATTTTTCAAGTGTTATGGACAAAATTGGATGGATGGGGAAAGAATTCCCATTCATAAGAAACAGCAACACATGTAAAAATACAGACAAATATATGAAAGGATTATTCTGCTAAGGAGAGAGAAAGAGAGAGAGGGGGAAAGAGGGAGAGAGAGAGAGAGAGAGAGAGGTAAACAATTTTGGTTTGCAGTTTTCTTTCCTTGTTCACTGCTGTGATTGTTATGATAATGTTTTGGAAATTTCATATATCTAGAGCAAAGCTTCAGGTAGCTTGATACAGAAGTTGAAAGATTTTATCAGTGAAAATGTTTCTGTGTTCTGCTTGGACTCCACCAAAGAAACTGAAAGTCCATTAAATGGTTTAGGTGGAAAAGTTTTTTAAGAAAATACCCAGCGTTAATTTTCTCCAGATTCCAAAGATGCCACCAAATCTTCTTATTTTTTTTGTTTCTAACAAAACAAACAAACAAACAAACAAACTCAACCTCTAACTTAAGAAGAAGACATCTGAGTAGTGGCACACTTGTGCAAAATATTACTTCAGCAGCCCTCCTCTGAAACACTGTAAATAAGAACCCATCAAAATCATTAACTGTGGTGAAAAAAGACAGCTATCAGTCACAGAACTGTACTGCTTTTTTTCTTAATAGTTCTGGCATCCTGGAATCCTTATATGGGGATGTTGGGAACAAATGATCAAGTTTTTCAGAGCAATCTCTCTCCATGCTTCTCCACATTCCAAACGCTTAATAAAACTTTGCAATTTGGTCTGCTTCAGAACATCCTTCGAATATTTCAAAGCAGCCCAATTTAGTTCATAATTAGGAATCAGGCTTAATCCAGTGCATCCCTTTTATATACAGTACCATTACTATGTTATTTTTTTTTTAGTGAAAGATTTTAGATAATTCAAAATAGCATGCAAAGGAATATTTGCAAGGGGAAAATGGACCAAAATGAAAATTATTCATAGATTACAGCATTTTTTTTTGTTTCTTTTTCCCCAAATGATATGCTTCCAGTTATTAATTTATTTTTTATTCATATATTCATGTCAGTGTTGCTGCCAAATATATTTTAGTTGAACAAGACCTGGGAATGCAAAGAAAAGTCTTCTGGCTCGTATTTATTCACTATGACTGTCCCAGCAAAAAGAAGTGAAAAGACTATTAAAATTTTTACAAAGGAGCATTCTAGTCTTCTGGATGATGTACAGGCAAAATATGGGGCTTTAATAGAACTTGCAATAGTGCTGTGATTTCTCAACAGAAAATATTAAGAGAAAACAGCCAAATTAGTAAAGAATTTCTCCACCAGGTTCCATGCATGATTTTTCCTTGTGGAATTCTCCAAAGAAAGTATGACTTGGGTGAATCCACACTGTCATGCATGCACACCAAGGATCAATCCTTTTAGATGTAGAGGATAAATACAATTTCATACCGTAATAAATGTGAAGTGCCTTTGTCTCTTAAGTTACTTGTCGCTTTTTCACTCAAGGCTATACTAATGAATGAAAAAGGCTTAACAAAAAACAATCATGATCCAGCCAAAGTTAAGTGTTTTTTCAAAGCCTCAGTGATTTCAAACAGAGAGATTAAAGGATATATAAATGATTAGATCTCTATCCTTGAAATCGGTGGGACTCTAAAAATATTTTAACATTGGTTGGCTTGAGTCTCAAACAATAAGCATGCTAAATACACTAAATATAACATTTGGCATGTTACATCATGGACAAATTCCTTGTGTGTCCAACCACACTTAGTCAAATAAAGCATTCTTCTCTTCTCTTCTCTTCTCTTCTCTTCTCTTCTCTTCTCTTCTCTTCTCTTCTCTTCTCTTCCTCTCCTCTTCTCTGTGCACATGGAAATTACGGTCCAAAGGATTATGGATGGAATTTGAAGCTACAGCAACAGACATGTGTTCCAAACAACAACAAAACAGGATCAACTCTTGGCTGCTGCAAGGATGTGTGCCATCTCTACCTACATTTGGTCCTGACTGATGGGAAAGTAAAATTAGTGGGTTTTTTAAAGCAAAAATCAAGAAAACTTCCCCATTCTTCTGTTTTCCTAAGACATGACTGAGTGTCTTATAGCCCTAACCACACATGCAGCCTCAGAGAACCTCATTTTAAAAAAAGAGAGGGGGCTTTGATAATATAGTATTTCATTTGATACTTCATCTAATATATAAAAAGCTTCTAACTAGTGCAGGTAGATTATTAGCTAGAGAAAGTTAATCTGTTTTCAATTAATGCATAGCTTTTAGTTGATCCAGAACTCTCTAAATTGATAATGAGTGTTACCCAGTGAAATGAGGTATCATTTTATGAGGAAAGGAAGCACAGGTTGCATGATCTGTCTTCTAGCCCATGAATCCTTCTGTGCCCTCAAATTCTGCTTCATCATAAATTTAGTACTTGGATGGTGTAGCCATCAAATCCAGTGCGACACATTCAATACGTGAGGGATAATAGTGTGAGGCAACCTTGTATGTCATAGATTGAATCACCTCACACAGAGCTTATCGTAGCTGCATCATTTTTTATGAGCCCATACCTTGGAGGCAAAGGTGATTTTTATTAACACATGTTCTTTCCGACTTGACCATTGAGGAAGGGGCTGTGATTTACGTGGCTGAGGAAATGTCTTCGAGCACCTCAGCCAGTCTGGTGCTCCCACAGTGACAGATGAGCAAATGCCCATGGGTGTTGACAGCATGGTATTTATGGTATTTCCTTCTGAGACAATTAACTAACATATGCCAAGACCACGGGGATTACCTTTGAGCTACACAGTATGTAACTTTATCTGAAGAGAAATATAATATTTTATAAGCTTGACAAACCATAAGAAAGATTAAATTGATTCAGTCATTTTAATAATGTGGTTGAGCATTTTTTTCCCCTTTTGAGTTTTCAAGATTTTCGCTTTAGCCTGGATAAAACCCATTATGTTAGAATATATCAGCTTCTTCCTGAACTGTTTCATTCTATAACATACTGAGCATCTTAATCTATTGGAAGTTTCCAAGGACTTGCCAAGAAATTTGAACAGCCACAGAGTTAGTTTAAATCCATTGGCTTCCATAATCAGAGGCTGTTTTAGATTGGCAGCTTTGACTATAACTTAGAAATCAATTTTATTAAGGATATGTTCCAAACTCAGAAACATTTTTTTGCTTTGTACAACTATTTATGACAGGTGCTAAATCAGGGTTAATAATGTCAGTTGCTATTGTTGCAGAGAGATTTGCTTGGGAATCACATTTTCCTTCTGTTCATTGATAATAAGCCTCATAACCATATAATCAAATAAAATAAAAAATTCTGAAGAATCCTCGTTCTCTTCCTCCTGGCTATAGAGGTGGAGTGGCAATAAATGAGCATGTAATAAAAAATATAATGCATTTTTAATAAGGAATATGGGTACTTTACTTAGGTATTAAAAATAGGTATCTGTAAGGGGAGTGTTTGTACTGAAAAGGTACAAAAACATATAGTGCTATTATCAAATGTGTAAAATAATTAAAGGTGTCCTTTTGTATTTCACTCTGGGAATAAATACCCAAGATGCCCACATATAAGCAGCTTTTATTAAATTACACATCAGTAATACACATATGTACTGTCTTTTTTTTTATTTTAATGACCCTGTAATCCTTTGCATTGGGATGGAGTCAGGGTGACTAAACAGAGCTTGAGCATTTACTGGCCGGATGCCCTTCCTGATGCCTTTGCGGAGTTCACAGCAGGCAATTACTCTTTGCGCCAAGAGAGAGAAATATCTGCCTAGAAGTATCTAGGATAGCCTCCTTATTGTGCCACTCACACATATGTATTGCCTATAGCAGTGATGGCTAACCTTTTTGCCATTGCGTGCTAAAAGTGAGAGAGCATGCGAGAGTTGCATGCATGTGTTCCCACATCCATAATTCAACACCCCCTGCACCCAGCATGTGACCCCTGCACAATCTCCCTGCACCCCATTTTGGGCCTAGCAGGCCTCCCTGAAGCCTCCAGAGGCTGGAAACGGACCATTTCCCAACTTCTGGTGGGCCCGGTAGGCCTGCTTTTCACCCTCCCCACCCTCCCTGGGAGTGGAGGGGCGGCATTGGCGGGACCTCCAAAAATCAGCTGGCTGGCATGCACATGCGCGCTGGAGCTCAACTAGGGTAATGGCTCGCATGCTTTTACATAATGGTTCCCTATGCCACCTGTGGCACGTATGCCATAGGTTCACCATCACAGGCCTATAGCATTAAAAATGCTACACTAAAGTAGAGCCACAAAATATCTCTTAATATCCAGGAACTCATTAACTGTACTATAATTTCACTTGGAACACAGTATTTTGGAGATGCCTGTTTCTTGCTAAGGTTTCTGCTCATCAGAAAATAATTCCACTACAGGTTCAGCTAAAATTAATGTTTCTGTAAAAGAAATATTGTAGAAGGAAAAAAGGGAAGAAATTTCTAAGTGCAGGATATTTCTAACTAACATCTTCAGTAAAATAATCATTCACCTTAGAGAACAAAGCACAAATGTTCTATGAATTGTCTGAAGAGGCGCCTGAACACTCTGAATTATCATTGCTATATAACATAAGATAACGATGGGAAGCTCTAGAGAGGACATTAGGTGAAATTATGGATGAACTCTTTGGCAACTAATAGATCCTTAATGGCTTTCCAAAACAGCCTATAATCTCCTATGATGTTATCTCTAGAGAGTTTTCTTGATATATTATGTAATAATTATAGCTCTACAGTATAGACAATGTATTGAAGCAGACTGGCTGCTTTACTAGAAAATTTGGGGGAAATTGTACAAGAAATTTAAACTATTCCCCCTCCTCTCTTCCTATTCCATCTATGTGTTTCTAAATGGGAAGGGAAAAGAAGGGAAGGGGACAGGGGGAATTGGAAAGGAGGAAGGGGAAGGGGAAGAGGAAGAGGAATTAAAAGGAAAGGAAGGGGGAAGGAGGAAGGGGAAGGGGAAGGGGAAGGGAAGGGAAGGGCAAACTCATTTTCAACAACTCCATTTGTTACATCTCTCCATATATTTCTATCCTTACAAACCATCTTTGCTTACACTATGTTCATGCATCGCTTCGTGGATTGCTTTTGTTCTTTAACAAACTCTTTCCATACTCTTGTATAGAGCTATTTCAACGGTTATTGTAGTGCATTCATATCACAATAAGTGGATTAATGAGGAGGAACCCAAGCCCAACAGAATGTTTAGCCTGTGAAACCAATAGTAACTTTTGCAAAAGTGAATAATCCTTTTTCTCACTATTTCGCTGCTTTACAGACACCTACAGGTAAGATGCATTTGATATCACTTCAAAACCTTGATCTCTTTCCCAGTCAGCCTGGCTACGTATTTAATCAGCAGTGACCGTTTGCTGCCTCATGAGCAAAGAAGAGAACATAGTCTATAAGAGCTTAAATTTGTCAATAATACTGACTCATAACTTAAGAAAACTATCATTATATTCATTTATGTGCGAAAGAACAATAACAAAATGCAATAACAACAAGCAAGATATGTACTAGAACAATTCAGGAAGCCTTCAATAAAAATTTAATATCTGATGCTGTGATTCTGGAGGAAAGTGCACATTTGCACATGGAGACACACTACTACATACGCACACACACACACACATTTTTGTAATTAGCAATTATGTTAGGCTTTAAAATAAAAGTCTACAGAGTGTTGAAATTTACAAGACATGGCAGAATGATATCAATATGCATTTTACTGTTCAGGTTTCTTTCTTTTTTTTTCTTCTTCTTCTAAGGAAAAAAAAATCCTAATAGCTATCAAAAATACCCATTATAGGCTAGTCTGTAATTTGTTGAAGTAAGGCATTTTTTTTTTTTTTTTCTGAAGGTATAATGGATGCTCCATGGAACAATTATTTTAGAAAGACAACTTCATCCCAGCTTGTCTCATGCCAGCAGAACTATTTAAGAGCGGAGGATGCATAATTCACTATAGAAGAGCTGTCAGATCGTAGAATACCTTTAAATTATCAAAACTTCACAGTGCTAGTCAGATATAATTATAATGGAAATGTATCAGGGCAAACATCTTTCAAGAAATGATTTCCTAGGGAAAAATATTATGTCAAAGTGACTTTTGATTCCAAAGGGATATAGATTATCCAGTTTTATACCTGAATATTTTCTGTACATATAGAATACATGGTAACAAAGCAGCAAGTACAGCAGCGTTAATAAAATCCCATTGGAAATCATTGCCTTGAAGAGCTTGTCATAAGCTCCCAGGATAGATAAAACAGTGTAGTGATGTATATATTACTTCTGTTATACAACAGGACAAGACAGCTTTCCATCAGCCTTTCAATTATATGATAAAACCAAACTTTCGAGCTTCAGAGGAGAACGTGGAGAAAAAACATATTTTTATGTCCCTGTCTGAGATTGTTTTACATTGACAGTACATTCTCTTGACAAAAGTCCATGTCTTTCAAAAAAACCTCACCTTACTACTTTTTGATAGCAAATGCTCTAAAAATGTACCGCAATGTATTTTACAGGGTTCATTAATGTACTTAACACGTCTCAAAGTTAACATGCAGTTAAAGAGACTGACTCTACTATCAAAAATGGTTGGTGATATGAATACATTATGACTTTTGGAATTGTATAGAAATGATGTATGTTTGTTGTTCAGTGTACCAGATTGGGTACATTGAAAGCCAGGCTGGTATTTAGAACATCAACATTGTCATAGAGGAATTCAGGTTTGGAAATTAAAATGCTATAAACCTTAACATTTGTAAGCACAACTCCCAGAATTCCCCAGACATTTTTAAGAAGAACTCTTTAAAACATTGAGATAGTTCAGTAGTGTAAGTGTAAGGCAACTTTCTATATTTCTGTTGTATATAAAAAAATGTTATATATTACAATATGTGTGTGTGTGTGTAAATAAGCATGTTGTAGGAATAACATACCAAGCATAAGTACATTTCACTTCAACAACAGGTGTTCCTCAACTTTCAACCATTTGTTTAGTGACTGATCGTAGGTCATAGGTTGAGGACTATCTCAATGGACTGTCTATTACACTACCATAGCGGTGAAATCCCCCTGGTTCTATCCAGCTCGCCGAACTGGTAGCGCTGGCGGTGGGAGGCTCCGCTCACTTTCCGGGATGTCATTACATCCTGTTTTTTAACCAACTGTGCATGAGCAAAAGGTTCTGTGCATGCGCAGAAGAGGCACAAGCTCCCGCGCAGGAGCTCACCCAAACCAATAGCGAAGGTAAGTAGATTTCACCGCTGCACTACCACCATTACTAGAGTTACTCATTGAGCAAACATACCACTGATACTTTCTGGGTTCATAACCAGACTGAGAGTTTAGAATATTAATTAAAAGATGATTTCCTGCTGTTTCCTCAATTCCAAGGTTGCTGATTCTTATCAGCTAGAAAAAGTTAACAAAAAGTATCACAGACAGTGTCCGCCAAATGATGGTGTTACTTTCATCTAAGACATCCATTGGCTGGATTTTTTTTTTTCTTGGTAGAGGAGTGACTTATTGAAAGAAGTCCTGTAAAAGTGCAGTTTTACATAAATGTTCGTAGGAACATCTTCTGCCCCAAATGATGGCCAGCATCAGCATCCAGTGGTGGATTAAGGCTCACTAGTGTCCTAAACACTGACAAATCTTGGTGCCCCCCTCCTTTCAATGAAGAACCAATCTTCATTGGATTTTTTTTTTCTTTCGCAACTTTTTGGTGCCCCTTTGGGCCTGGTGCATGTGCTTTGTCTGCTTAATGGTTAAAACACCACTGTCAGCATCTTACATACATTAGTTAGGGAGATATTGAAGATCATACATGGTCTCCAATTTGTCATCAAATGTAACAAAAGGAGAAAGGGCTAAGAGGCATTTGAAAGAAGGAAGACAGATGGGTTCTTTGGGCTTCTATGCCCTCTGCATCCTTTTTCAATGGCCAGGAAGTTATTCCTAGCTTTCTACCCTGCAACTTCTTCATTTCTTTTTTCCTTCTGCCACAAACACTGCAAGTTGTCCTGAGAATATTCTGAAGAATATAGGTAGAACAACTATGGTTTGCTTATTCTCAATTGTCAGAAAGATTTAAACTTTAGAATTTCAATTTTACAAATGAGAAAACTGATTTTGAATGGGATCTGTATACCAATGATGAGCATGTTACTGCCAAGATGTATAAACTCTTATTGTAAATGTATATGGAAGATAAATAAGTTAAAGACTGTATGATTAAATGAGCAAAAGAAACCTGGGAGATAATATGATGCTTGATTAATGGGAGAATGTGTGGAGTAAAGGACTGAAATGTACATTGAATAATAACTTGAAAGAGAACTTTTATAAGATGATGTATCACTGGCATTTAACACTGCATAAATTGTCAAAGATGTATGTATCAAGGTGTGCCAAATAGATGCTGAAAATATAATCAATCTGAAGGTACTTTTTATCATCTATGATGGACATGTTAGACAGCTAAGAAATATTGGGATGAGATCTATACAGAGAATTCTTGGAATGAATGTACAATTAATACCAGAATATTTTTCTTTTGGTTTGATGGATAAATAGCTTGGGAGGAAAAAAAAAATCTGGGATGATAAATATAACACATATATAGTAGTAAGTAGTAAGACTTTTGTATGCACAGAGATGGAACGATTTACAGATTCTCATGACGGAAGAATGGATGGTGACATTAATGGAGTTGGTGGAGATGGCAAAATGGACTATTTTGATTAAAAAAAAGACTTTTAATTTTGTTTGTACTCAGAAACCACTTTTTGATATATATTGTTTTCTGCTTGAAACTAAAAGAAATGAAACTTGGGATTTGCTTATTAGAACTGTTTGTGATTATAAAAATACTGTTAATTTTAGAATAAGAGGATATTTGTATCTGTACTGAAGAAAGTGGGAAGTTGCTCCTTTTCAAATTTTTAACATCCTTTTCCTTTCTTTGTACTCCTAACCTCATCTCTTTCCTTTTTCTTTTCTTTTTTCTGTTTCTTTCTTTTTCTGGTTTTGTTGAAAAAAAAAATAGGTAGAAGACGGTAGATTCATAATGTTTGTCAAAAGTAGTTAACAGAAAGGAAACAGGTATGTGAAGGGCAAGACCGAAGGCTAAAATGATCATTCCAGTTAGTTACATTAGAAAATGTCTTCTCCAGCATAGATGCTGGATGAATTGTCTGTCATTTTGACATCACTTCTTTCTTCACCCATTGTCCCTTTCCTAAAACCTGCTGCACCATTAGCAAACCGATGAGAACTAGAATGTCTTGATAAGAAATCATCAGCCGTGTTTGGTATCTGCCACAGGATGTAGCATTGCATAACATAATACAAATTAAGTTGCTAAATTGGTTTCATATCATCTGATTTCCTGGCAGACCTTAGAGTGTTAAGTGTTTACTAAACAGAAAATTGGAATGCACTGAGCATACGAAACAACAATTTATTAACACATTGACAGTAGTAGCACAGCTTACTAATCATGGCTCACCTATGATTTTCAGGATTAAATCAAATTCTCTTCCAGTGGTTCTGGGGATACAAAAAAGCTGGTTTGCTAGGCAAATTGTGCCATCATTATGTTACCTTTTTTTCTCCCCTTGCTCCTTCTTCATTTAACGCTCCAAGATAATTGCTCAAATGGAGTTTTAAAATTAAGGCTATAAATACAAATTTGGGTTTTGCAGGACATCACATTACGGACTTTTAATGAGTCAACAAAAATGCAAGTTTCTGCTTTCTAGAACACCACATGTAGGCAATTTTCTAATAATGAATAATAAATATATTTTAATAGCTGTTATGTTTCCCGTGCCACATATGTGATTTAAAGGCAGCATGGGGGCCTTTCCATCAGCCCACCAGTTGCTCTGGGGGGATGTAGAGAGGTCCTCATGATGAGCTACTGGTTAAGAATGCTCAAGATGTAAATGACTTGTTTTCCCTGAATAAGCAATTTCTTTATCCAATATGGTCTTTTTCTAAAGATGAACTGGTTGCAATTAGTGATTTTTGCATTATCTACTATATTTTCAATTGTGCAATTACAATTACCAGTGCTGTGACTAAAGCATTGTCTTGTAAATGGTTTTACACTTTAGAGGATAGAATCTACAACTGGGGGGAAATACCAGCCTTTATTCCTGGCTTTTTGAATTCAACACTGGTTGATATAAGAGAATTATGGACCTGATCTACCTATTTTAAGTCTTATTGAATCCAGATTTTAAATCAAGTGAAATCAAATATCCACTGTATGCAATGGTTAACGGGTAGAAATGAGGATGTTGTGAATACCAGTCGTACTTTACACACTAAGCCAGCTGAGTGATTTGGGGGCAGTCATTTTCTTAGATGAAAGCTGTGGCAAACCACTTCTGCAAATGTTCCCTATACTTGGCCATGTAGACACAAGGATCCAAGATTGACTCAAAGGTATGTTTCTCTGTGTATGCAGGGCTATATACAAAGTTTCTGGGGTGTGCTGTGCTTTAGGGTTTAAACACAACCTTCTCCAAAGCTAAATGCCTCAAGTTCTTTTCACTTACAACTCTCATAATCCTTCAACATTAGCAATGTTAACTGATGGAACCTACAAGAAACAACTCTTGATAGATCTATGTTGCAAAAGACTCTTTTGGGAGTTGATGTTTTCATAATGTGGATGCAATGTGACACACAGATGGGACTGACAAGATTAAGTGGCTGTGGGTTTTACACACAGACACACAAATTCCCCATGTATTTATGATCTTCCATCATTAAGACTGAATGGTTAGCATTCTATGAAATCCTCCTAGAATCATACAGAGCAGGGTGGCTGTCATGGCCCAGAAAGCCTTTGTACAAATGCATTTGTGTGTCAGTGTGGAATGTTCCTAGATCAGGAGGTCCTGCTTATGGTCACTCATGCCCTAGTCACCTTACGATTGGATTGTTGCAACACACTCTACATGGGACTCTTCTTGAAGAATATTTGGAAGCTTCAATTAGTGCAATCTGCAGATACAGCATTGTATCACAGGATGTTCATATAATACAGATGATACATATGCTACACGGGTTTCCAGTAGGCTTCTGGGTGAAATTCAAGGTGTTGGTTGTCCCTTTTAAAGCCATACATGCCATGAGGCTGTGTTGCTTCAAAGAAGTCTATTCCTGATTATTTTTGTTCATTCCACTGGATCTGGCAGAGTAGACAAATTCTGGGTCCTCTTGGTGAACCAGTGTCACCTCGTAGTTACTAGGAAATATGCATTCTCTGTCATAGAATAGCCTCTCTCTAACATGGTTCTAACTGTGCTGGCCTTCCGAAAGGCAGTGAAAATCTGGCTTTTCCTCAAAACATTGTGGTTAAAATGTTCAGTGATTTGCGGTATGGGTGTGCATATGATATGTTGGTAAAATTTGGCAGGAATATTCAATTTGGTTTTATATGACTTTTTTCAGTTTGTCTGGATAACTGTATTATGTTTTATCTGTGTTCATCTTCCAGAATTCCACTACCTGGATTTCTTAAATCTTATATATATTGTAATTTTCTATAATCTAAACAAATGAGACAGATGATAGATAGATAGATAGATAGATAGATAGATAGATAGATAGATAGATAGATAGATAGATAGATAGATA
>JANHFK010006522.1:264250-275663 GCA_036250565.1 Sibynophis collaris
CAGGGCGGCTTACAAGGTGCTAGGCAATAGCCTTCATCCTTTTGTATATTTATACAAAGTCAGCTTATTGCCCCCCAGTGTGCATGCATGCGCACTGGAACTAAGCTAGGGCAACATTTGCGTGCCCACAGATATGGCTCCGCATGCCACCTGTGGCACACGTATCTTAGATTTGCCATCACGGGTCTAGATTGTTTGTTTGTTTTTTAAATCAAATTTATATGTTTTGTGTACAGTATTACTTGTAAAGTTAGCTTTGGAGGTTGCAGGTACAACGAAGCTTCTAAGAACTATTTCTTATATCAATTAGATATAATCAGATGCATTTTATTCTACATCTTTTTAAAAATATATTATTCTGCCTTTCCATCAGCCAAGGTCAGTGTATTCAGAATAGCCACAATATAACCAACAATGCAAGATAAAAGCAGTAGAATTTTAACCTCTTTAGTGAAGGGACTGGCCAGATGAAGTGCCTGCTGGAGAAACGATTGTGTCTTTGCAACAATAGAAGTTCATCTGAGAGGCAATGAGACATTTCCAAGGTCTGCCTAAATGATCAGAAGGCCAAGTCATGTTCCAGACAAAAGCAGTTTTATCAGTCCACTTGAGAAACAAAAAGCAGAGTTCTCAACAAGATGTTCAGAACCAAAATTCAACCCCCTCAGCACATTTCAAGACATTAGACAGTTTGAAGGAACATGGAAAGGTACAAGTTAATCACAAGGAAAATGCTTTTTTGTTTTTACTTTTTCTTTTCTAGAGATGAAAAATATTAGAATGTGGAAAAGTAGAGTTGTTTGGGAAGATGAAGGGGTGGCCATTTTGTTCTCTAATCACAGGCAATAGTTGAAAAGAAACTGTCTAGTCATAGTGCATTTCAGGAGAAAGAAGTTGAATGATAGCATTTATGCCATATTCTCTGTTCTTTGTTAGCTCTTAGAGAGATAGATTATTTTGCTAACTGGGAATTTCAAGACTCTTGGCTAGACCGGGAAGTTGAAAACATTGCAGAAGATGGCGGTCCCAAAGTAATTTCACAATGTCTTGAAGAAAATTGCAGGGATGCAGTCACAGGAGTTGTGCACGGCCTTTTTACATTTATCATTCCAAACTTCCCAACCCTTTTCTTAAAATTCACTTTTTCTAAGCCAGTTTCTTAATGTATATGCTGATCTTACATTTAACTATTACATTTCATTTATTATTATTCTATGTTTATCTGTCTTATTAAGATTCAAATAAATCCTCCCTTCTACAGAAATCAAATTTAATGCCTCTAAAATTTCTCCTGTATAAAGTCTCTGCATTTAACAAGTCTTATCCCCACAGAAGGATCAAATCTCATCTGATTCTGATGGGAAAGCAAGGAACAAATCAAGACTTTCCCATTTAAAAACAATAAATATTTAAAGGATCTAAGCAGACTTATATATTTACATATTCAGATATACTTCTTTCCCTAAAATTTAGCAGGCTTATGGAAGACTATATATCTTACAGTTATAACCATTGTCAGACTTTTTCCGACAGTCTGACAGACAGAGTTATAACAGACAGACAGACTTACATGTCTCCCAATAAGAGACATAAATCTTTGACTTTCCAAATTATATTTCAGATTCAGTCATGGGTCAAACAGGGCTGAAATGATGCAACTTTCCAATCAAAGCACATATATCATCATAACTTTATTTAAAGCCTTCCTTCCTTCCTTCCTTCCTTCCTTCCTTCCTTCCTTCCTTCCTTCCTTCCTTCCTTCCTTCCTTCCTTCCTTCCTTTTAATTATCTTTCCCATTTGCTTTCTTATCCTTCCAAGGTCATATGTGTGTACTAATCAGGATGGATTTCTATTATTTCCAGTGTTAGAAAAGAATATGCCTTTGAATGCCAGTTGCCATGGAGCACAAGTGGGAGGCACAATTGCCTCTTTCACTCTTCAGCTTCTAGGAAAAACAATATTTATCTGTTTAGTTAGGATTTAAAGTTTGCAGAAGCCCTACAGTGACTACAATTGTGCAGTAAGAACCCAATATTGACCAAGTGGATTTAAGTGTCTCACACACAGAGAGAGTAAGGGCCATGGGTTTAATAAGAAAAGTTAAGGTCAGCAGTAGGTTAGGACTAAAAGAAAAACTACATAAAGGCAAAGAAAATGGTAGAGAGTTTGGGCTTAATATCTATGTACTAGAGTTTCAAAAACCAGGTAGTTGCCAAAACTAATTCATAATAGAACTTCTTTTTTAAAGAGTTGCCTGCAAGAGAACTTGTGGTTTTTGACTGATTTGACTCCTCAGCATTTTGGTTGACTGCAAACTTCTCATTTAGAAAGGCTTTCAGTTGCCAGAAGAGAATTACAGTGAGTGGTCAGAGAGTTGGAAAGGTTTATTATTTATTATATTGTAGAATCCAATACCTTGCCCTGTGTACAAGAATCAAAGCATCTCATCTCCCCTCCCAAAAAATGGCATCTAACAAAAATAGAAACTCTTTCAGTTTTAAGGAAGAGCCCAGGAAGGAGATCAGCTTTGGCCCTAATAGGCATGTACAGGTTTGGAGTGGATTTTAATGATTAGGCATATTGAAACCAGATCTGCAACTTTCCATATAAAACCAGAATTTCTCTGGTACAACCTTTTCAAATATATTGTACACCTTTTTTCCTTGTTCCATCTGGCATTGTTCTGTGCCAGCTAAGATGACGGGTACCAAACAACAAAACTGAACAGGACCTTTCAAAAAGTTTGAAAAATTTAAAAACAGCATATTCCCATTTACAACTCTCTCCTCCCTGAATTTTATGTTGGTGTGTTTTTTTTTTCTCTTCCATGGGGCCTCTGTCCACTGTACATTAAAACAGAAGGTCCACTGAACAGTAAACCAGAACATTAAACCAGACAACCTCAAATACTGAACAAATTCTTGGAATTGTATTCTGGCTGATTTGTTGTACCACTTTCAGCAAGCTAACCTGATCATTTGAATTCTTTGGATAGCCCTACTCTGCATGGGCCTGAGTCATTTCTTTTTTTCCCAAAGACCCACAACAGGAAAGTCATCACTTGAGGATATTAAATTAGGAATTTAAAGAGGCCCATAGTTATAAGACACGACACCATATATTCTCCTTCTTTGACTTAGTGACTGGAGCCAACATAAAGTCTGCAATGGAGAACAGAGGAAAACAACAGCTGTATAAAGATTTTCATTAAACCTTTTAGCCCATCATAATTTCTAATGTCAGCAGCTAATCAAGAACTTACTGGCGTCATCAGTGAGTGGACAGAAGAGACTTCCCATGGGCCTAATTTGTTTCTGCGAGGATGAAATGTATTCTTATGCCACCACAAGGGTTTTACTGCATTTGGTGCACAGGATGTAAGTAATACCGCATCGCCTTCTACTGTTGAAATGCACATTTCAACCACTGGAGTACATGATTTATCTTTAGCAATAAAAACATTTATATAAATGACAAGAGGTTTGACTGCATTATTAGTCAAAAGGACAGTCAGCCATTAGCAGTCTTCTCATGCGCACAGCCAAGACTTATCCCACTTTGATATTTTGATCTATCATTTGGAAGGGGGAAAAAAGGAGGATAAATGGAATCTTTTCACTATTAAATCTGCATCTGAGGAAGTATGGATGCGCATGCAAACGTTCTTAATATTGCTTGTCTGTTTAAAATGCAATCCTGTGTTCACTTACTTAGAAATTAGAAAAGTACAGAAGAGTTCACTGTCAGCGTAATGTGAATTAAACATTTCTGTCAAAAGTTGGGTAATTATTTTTTCAAATAATTATTTTGATGCTGCTTTCATTGATGGGTTTATATGCACTTTTCTTTAATCCACTCATCCTGATGTAAAACTTTTCTAATTAAAGTATATTTGTATGTAGCACTTTCTAAAATTAGTTGTCTTTTTCTGCATAGCATTCCTTGATGCATATTTTTCTTCAGTTATTGAGCATGAAATAGTTTGAGATAGATGTCAAAGACTTTGTGATTTATAAATCCGTTTGGCTACTGTCTGGGAAAAGAATATTTGTAGCTCAGGATTAAACTGTGGGGTCCTTGATGCTCTCTGTGCTTCAATATTTTCTTGCTGGTATTATATTACCAAACTAGGTAACATCATCAGTACTAGAAGGGGAATTTGGTCTCTGTTTATATATAAGTGTCTTACCTGTCAGCGTTCCTTCTTCTTTTTTTTCTTTCTTTTTTTGGCTTTTTGATTGTCTCTTTTGAATGCTATGTACATGTTGGGAATTTCTATGTGCCTGTTGATGGTTGATTTGTCTGAGTGCCAGGCTTCAAGGAACTGTACAATGTTTTTGGACTTGGCTTGATCTAGGATGCTTTGGATGCTATGATGGATTCTTTTCTGGTGGTATATTAAACAATTAGAACAATATTTTTGCTGTATGAATGGATCCCTTTTACCATTGGGTTCCCTACATGACACTCACACAAAATTATGATGGGCTGAATCTACTAACTTGAATCTCTTAACAAATCAGGAATTGGGAGGAGTATAGCATCAGCATCTATATATATATCTTTCCCCTATAGAAGTTTGATATGAGCTTTTAATATATTGTCTTATACACAGCATTACATCAATACAATAATACAATACAATAATAGAATAGAATTAATACAAGGCATAAAAGAAGGAACAGGCTGATGAGCTGTTAACAGCAACCAAAAATGCAGTAAGCATTTAGCTTAAGTTTTGAGGAGTGTAAACAGAAAGAATTTTAAGCAAGGTATGTTTGTTATCTGGTGAGGCAATCTTAGCTGAATCCTTTCAGAGAGAGAGTTTCTATGGGGGAAAGATCTGGCAAGACTGACAATGCATAAAGATAACAATGGAAAATCAGGGAGGAATAAGAAAAAAGAAATTCTAGAGGGTAGGATCTGGAAGGTAGGATTGTTCTTTTCTAAACCCAAATGGCCAAAAGTAAAACAAGAGTACATGAGGTTTTGTTAAGCTAATGTAGCCTGAATGAAAAGTAACAAGAGAAAAAACACATTTATCTGGCTTTCCTAATCATCATATAGATAAATGATAACAGCAGTATTGGGTTTTGACCACTTAAGGCACTTGGGGTGTAAAAAGGATGATATGGAAATTGTACTTTCGGAAATGAAAGATGAATTCTATTTTTCTCTGAGTTTTCCAGTACAGGATCAACTTATATAGACCTTCAAGCACACTGTTAGCCTATTCCAACACAGTTTTGTCATAGGTGGAGAACATTATTATGCTTACAAGACACATAACTGCTTTTCTATCTTCCTAGGAATAAACCCCGCCCTCATCTATTCTCTGCCTCCTGATGTGGAGGAAATAGGGATTTTGCAATAACCTTCTGCTGGAGTGGGGAGGGAATGGAGATTTTACAGTATCCTTCCCCAGCCATGCCCACGAAGCCACACCCACCAAGCCACGCCCACAGAACTGGTAGTAAAAAATGTTGAATCCCACCACTGGTGTGTATATATCAGTTCTGATCTCTTGCATCATCCATATAAAGGCCAAAGTGATCCCATTGGTAACACAAGCACCTGGGATGTGACTCCTAAGCTGGGAGAGTGATTCCAACAGGTCCCAGGAATAACATCAGAACTCTCTGTCCAGAAGAATGCAAGGCTAGGAACAGCTAAGATCCTGCGCAGAACCTTCAAACCCCCTGCGATTGAGAGAAACGCAAACCATCCATAATGGTAAGAAGGGAATAATTTTACATACACCTATCCATACACGTACATACTATACATGGTAACTTTATTACATTTATATTGAACATGTATTCATATTTTGATTTTAGATATTATTGATGAATTGCAACAAACTAGCGGGGATCTCTAGTTCCAGAGACTCTACAAGATGCTTATTTTATGAAATAAGGACTGAAGTCATGCATCTCAAGGCAAACAAGCCAAGAATAACATAGGATCCATTTAAGACCCTACTCATAGAATGAGAGCCATGCTAGGATGAATGAGAACGATGTCCCTGAAGCGTATTATCCAAATATAATCTCTGTTATGCTAAACTACATCATAAGCAAAACATCATTTGCCATATGCTTTTCTCATTCCCAAATGCCAGCAACAATTTGACTTTGCAATGAACTCAAGTGCTGAGACACCAAGATGTGGCTTTTATTAGAGCTAGTATAAGCTAAGAGTTGATATCCTTCCATTACGGTTCTGATGCTAATTTTCACAGAAAATGGTTTCCTCCTTAAACAGCTCCACAAACCGAATAAGGCATCTTCTCTGACATATGACTTACAATGGCATTAAATTTATTTAAATTGTTTTTCCTGTGCTGCGATAGTGCTGACCCTTTTATTCTGTCAACAATTTGTTCTTTATATATTAAGGCTTCATCTCCTAAATTGTGAGAAGATGAGTCTGAGTTCTTTACATTTTAATTGTACTATCAAAGCCCATTGAGGATACGATAAAGTAACCAGAAGTTAAATTATCAATAAGAGTCATTTGTTTTGCATTTTTTATTTTTAAAGAATACTTATGAGAATTGTGATAAATTAGCAGTGACAAACTATGTCTTGCAGGCCAATTTTGTGTGGAGAGTTTAATTAAACATTGCAGCTGTTTATCTCTATGGTGATTACATTTTCATATGTAAATTACATGTATTAAGATCAAGATACTTATGTAAATGTCACTTGCCTTAATGTTTTGTGTTCTTGTTATTAACATTTAACCATCAGCTTGTAATCTGCTTGTACTGCATTACACTGGCATGCACAACATGACTAAAATAAGGAGATTTAGATCTTAATAACAAACAAGTTTTTAAAGAGAACTACGGCTTACAATTTAATTGAGATACAGAGAGATAAAAAAAAAATCCAAAGAGCTGGGTTTTTTATTTCAGATTATCATTGGTTAGAACTTTTCCATTTCTTTCATGTCACCCATCTGCCAGTCAACAAATGGTCCAGAGAATAAGTTATATGTGTCTCCAGTTTTGAAAAATAAATTAAAAATGGAATATGTTTGTGGGTTCCAACATCAAAGCTACATTAAAACCCAGTCAAGATATACCATATTACTCACACAGATCTATAAGAAGACAGCATGCCATGTAGACAAACAGTTGTATACTATATATATAGCCGATGGGAAGATCAAGTCATTATGAGCAAAATTCATCACGTCTAAAAGACAATGAGAGTAACAGACACAATTATTATTAAATAAATAGGATATACAGTACTAGGGCTTAATCTGACAGACATGTCCCATGTCACTTATTAGGCAGTTTGAAACCTAGTAAAACAACATTCGTGTTGTTTAGACAGCAAGATTAGAAATTTTCATGATGTCATTTTTTTCTGTCCTTCACCTTTGCTACCTTACAAAAATCTCTCTGTAATCAAAGATTGAAAGTACTGCAAAATGAAAGGAAAAAAATTGCCTCCCACTTTTCCACACAAAGAAACCACTGCTGGATCAAAGGGTCATCTATTAGTGTTGATGTTATTTCCAGCTCGATGTTACTCGCATTTGTAACAGGTTGTGTGTCCATTTTTCAACACACTTCATTAGGTTCCTTATTATCTTGAGACCCTAAATGGGTATTTTCCCACATCATATTTTTTCTTTTTATATCTTTCTGTCACAGTCTGATTTTTAGTTTTTAATTGTCTTGCTTTTTTTTTTAGTGGAAGCAGACTAATGCAAAATCTCTTGGAAGAAAGGGTTTCAGTAGTGCTTGTAAGAGATGCATTACATCTTGTCATCATGTTCTAAAACCACAGAACAGTAGTGTCCTGATAGATAATCAAACATTTGCTTCATTTCCTTATCCATCCAGATTGATGATATCATTTCATATCTCTCTGTACTCTGGCCACTCTTTATAACAAGAAATGGTTGTTTAGCAATAACAATAGCACTTAGACTTATATACAGCTTCATAATGCTCTATAGCATTCTCAGTTTACAATGACACCATGTTACTCCCAAAAAGCTGGGTCCTCATTTTACTGACCTTGGAAGGCTGAGTCAATTTTGAGCTGGTCAGGTTCAACTCCAGGATGTGGGCAGAGTTAGTCTACAATTATGCATTCTAACCACTGTAGCACAAGGGCTTCTAGTTGCTAATTTTATCATTAATGAAGCTTTTTCAATTACCTCAAAACTGGGAAATGCTGAAGGCTAAAGCTGGAGAAATTGATGGTGGTCTAATCACAGAAATCACTCAAACGTGAGGTTAGAGCTGTTGATTCCTGAAACCTCATAACCCCTTTCTTCTGCTCTCACTAAGATATTTCCAATAAATATAGATACGCATTTTTTTAAAAAAATACATTATAGATTCAATTGCTATGGCACTATGACAGACTGCTGTACTGACCAATAGGATCAGAGATTTGTAGACGTTTTCAAACCAGGACAGAACAGATTCACCCTTCCTTATTGGGAAAACTGTATCCCTAATCCATTGAATTTCTCCAAGATTTGGACTTCATACTAAATTGGATGACACTCCTATATTTCATTTATCTCAAAAAAAAGTAAAGAAAAATAAATATATGTATTTAACGAAAACTAATGCACATAACAAATATGAAATCCAATGGCAAAACTTAATAATAATAATAATAATAATTTTTTGCAGAGCATTACCTTGTAATACAAGCTAAATTATTTATTTCATTTTCTCTCCCCAGCAAAGGGAGTAGGAAATAAGAACTGGGCAGTAAAGACTTTGGTGTGCAGTGGGGGCATAAAATGTATTTTCTGAACACAGTAGTAATTAATAATGGGAAAGAACCCTGAATGTTTTATAAGGTATTTGCAAATTGTTACATTGCTGTAAAGATGGTGTGATTGTCTTAGAAGCTCTTAAATACAGATATATAATGATGAAGTTCAACCAACCAACAGCTTTTTTTTTAAGCCTTTAATAAGAAAGGGTGTTTTTTTTTTCCAGTGGGTAGTCTTGCCATAAAACATATTTTATTCATTTCCCTTCCATCTACTCAAAATAATGACCTGGAATAATAACTGTTAGATTACTTTAGGTGAGCAGCCAGTATAATTACCAAAAGTTAATTAGAATTATTACGATAACAGAGAAAGCCATTCATGTTATTCTGACTTTTAATAGAGGGACCCAACACTCCATCTTATTCATGAGCTCAGCTCAGCCTTTTTAATAGCTCCCCTCCTTTACCAAATTAAATGTTGATGGATTGTCCTCTCAGTGTGTGTGCAAGATCCCTCTGAGCTATATTTATTATTGACCCTAAAAACTAAGCTACAATGAAGGCCCATAAACAATTGCTTGTCTCAAGTGAGCAGTAAACATCCTTAAGTTTATTTCCTGCTCATTCTCTTCTTTAGGGATGGCTTTAATCAGGGATGGGCTTCAAAAATTTTAGCAAGGGGTTCTCTGCCCAGTTGCTGGGTGGGTATGGCCATGGTGGCACCATGGGGGGGCGTTGCCTTTCCTGGGCTCCAAAGGATTTTCTTGAGCCTCCAGGAGGGCAAAAATGGCCTCCCCAGGCTCCGGAGGCCGTCTAGAGGCCAGAAACAGGCCCATTTCTGGCCTTCCTGAACTTAATAAGTGGTTATTAGCCATCAAACCTCAGAAATACACTTTTCCAAAAGGTTTCCACAATTTTGGCCACTACTGTAGATATGTACTGAAATAATTATTTGAGAGGCTAAATTGAGGATATTGCCAAAATAGTCTTCCATTTGCTGGCTAAAGGTCAATAAATTGCTTTTAGGAACAAGATGTGATTGTGAACGTATTATTATGGTACAGAAGGGCTACTTTGTGCTTCATTTTTATGTGGAGCCCAAATACAGTGTTATCCTGACAGAAAAAATAATCCTACAAGGTTTTGAGTAGACCAAAAGTCATAAAAGACTTAGGGCAAAATTTTAGTAGGATTATTGAAAGTGGAAATGTTAAATGGCTAAAACAGTCTATATTTTTAGATATGTTAATCATGATTACATTTGCTTACAATGCTCTTCTGAACATTTGCTCATTATGTATTATTTTTGTGCTTGCTTAATTATTAGAAAGACTGGATTTGAGAGGGATTTTCATAATATTCAGTTTGTTGTCGTTGTCCAAAAATAACTTTATTCGCACTGGCTTAGTAGCATTTTCTCCGTTTCATAAACAGCATATGGACTCAGGTACAATTCAATTCAGTTTTATTTATTACCTCCCTTTGCCATCAAAGGTCTCAGGTTATGTCTTTGAATTTCTTTTTTTCTATGCAATATAAATTGGTTCGGAACTGGTTACATGTTCAGAGTTGACAGTTTGATCAAAAATATGTGCAGAGCAGCATACCATTTTGATATTGTGGCCAGTCACCCAGAAAATCATTGCATATCAGAAATAAAAGGTAATCATGAAAATATATGAGGAAAAGTTAAGAAAAAGAGAGAAAATAAAAGAAAAACTGTGGAAAGCAGTATGGAGAGAAAAAGAAAAAAATAATTAAGGAAAGGCTTTTAATATTCTTGCCAGAAGTTATAAACACATTTAGTGTCCTCTTCCATCTCTAAAATTGCATTACATAGTTCCCTTCTATCTATATTTAATCTATATTTAGATTTGCTTTAAATCAACAAATCTAAAGCTCACATTTCAGTTTTTTTCCTATTTTCAGCAAAAAGCCCATAAAAGGTTTCTAGTTGTTTAAGAAAGTACTTATTCTGTTATCCCTAATGAAACAGATCAATTTGGCAAATTCAGCCATCTTCACAATCAAATTCTCCATTGTGGGTGTTTCAGTATTTTCCCATCGTCAGCCAGGGAATCATAAAACATCTGGCTAGGCCAAGATCAATCTGACTTCCCAAGTATCAAGGAAATCCATTGTGCATGGTGAAAAACATACTTTATTCTGTGTAACAGTTCTAAAGTACTATAGTTCCCATCCAGTTGTATAATTTTTGAGAAGGTTTGTCCAAACCCAAATTTTCTCACATTCTTTGTAGCTTTTCATTTGGATGCCATCATCTTAACTACTTAACATTGGAACCCATTGTTGTTTTGAGAACCATAACCTCTTGTTGATATTTCTTAAAGGTCTTCATTCTGGTATTCCATATGGCGCATAAGCTAAAATCTACCAAAACAATCTCTTTGGCATCTATTGCTTCCTTTGAGAGGGTCTCATGCACTCCATCTCTAACATATGTTCACATAAGTTGATACAGATGGTATGCTAGATAATAACACTGATAACAATATGGTGACAAGCTTGACTCCAAAAGTGCCAGTCTGTTAGTAGAAAGCATATTTACCTTGCTCACCAAAAAAGGATTTACAACCTAGGCAAGGAATATTTGTGTAAAAAAATATATTCTTGATTCCCCAAAAAACTTGTT
>JANHFK010006527.1:14179-24286 GCA_036250565.1 Sibynophis collaris
TATATTTTATTGTGTTTTTAAGTTACCCTGCAACCCAAGGTAACTTAAAAGCACAATAAAAAACTATAAAAACAAAGAATATATATATATGTATATACATACATATGAATGTGTCCTAAGATGAGGAACATCTTATGTAATCCATCTAATATATATTTTTCAAACTGTCTCATAGCAAGACATCATTTTATTTGATACAATTAAAAAAATCACAATTCTGTGAGGCTAGTTTCAAAGAGCCGTACCTGTTCACATTCCTCAGACTATCGGCTGGTGAGCTTGTGTCAATGTCATTTTCAACTACGTCCCGTAAGTATTTTTCCACTGAAGATTCAGAACGTCGGCCTGGAGAACGTGAGCGCTGCCTTGGAGAATATGAGGGCGAATATCTCTGCAATGGGGGAAGGGACAGGCAACAATTACAATATGCTATCTGATAATACAAAAAGGCTTCCTATCTTCCATTATTGCAAAATACCTTAAAACTGGATAACTGTTTTTCTCTTTAACTTTTTAGTCATTCCATGTCAAGTGGTCTGGGGGTCCCTGCTCAACCATCACGGATTTCGATGAAATTTTGTGTGAACATGCACACACGTTCCCAATGAACACTGGTAAAGTGTTATATGTACTGATGCAATACTTGCGGAGATATAGGCATTTGTGTGTCCCCATACCAAAGATTTCTATAGTATGACTCTGAGGTTCCAGCAACTTTGAGACATAATATCTCTGGCAATATTTTGTTGAGAGAACCTTTTTTCAAGCTGCACTATTTTCGGCCAACTTTGCCCCAAATTATCTTCATGAGAATGTTTTTATTATTTTGTTTAATAGAGCACAAAAAGTTATACAAGATGGCCAAGTTTTGTTTCTCTCAACAAAATATTGTATGAGATATTATGTCTCAAAGTTGCTGGAACTTCAAAATCATACTATAGAAGGCTGCGGCATGGGGTCACACAAATGCCTATATCCCCGTAAATATTGCATCGGCACACATGAGACTTTACCAATGTTCATTGGGAACATGTGTGCATGTTCACACAAGATTTCACTTAAATCCGTGATGGTCGAGTGGGTACTTTTCTGAAATCAGACCACTTGACATGGAATGATTAAAAGGTTTAGAGAAAAACAGTTAAAAAGCGGCTACATTATACAATGTAGCATTATAGCAAGTGACTATTAATCTGAAATACATAACTCACATCTACTTCTGTTATCTGAATTAAGATATGAAAATAAATGTTTACATAAGCAAGGAAATAGTCATTTAGAATGGCTATGCATTTCCACTTAAAATTTGCGGATTATGATGTAGGATGATTTTTTTTCATAATTTCTGTTACATTTTTTGCACAAATTGTTTTCATAGAAAAATTTAAATTTATAGAAATCCATTGCTTCACAAAATTGACACAAAGGTAACATACAAGGATTCCACTAAGGAGGTGGTCTGCTTTCTCCTCAAGAAGTCATTGCTGGGTCCAACATGGTTTATCCTGTCTCCAATCTTTCCTGTTTAGGGAACACTGTGTCCTAATTAAACATTAATTTAATCCAATGTAATTTTTGAATTGGATCTATTTTCTGGATTATATCACTCCAAGACTAGGTCCAAAAGGTAAGTCCCAAAAAGCCCTAACATTTTTTTTCTGGAAAATTTATATTCACAAATTAGTATTCTGTTGATGTGATACAACAATTGTATCTTGTGACAGAGAAAATATAACTATATATATCACATACTACCTTACTGACAAAACAATGAGATTGAATAATTGTTCCATTTTGCAAAATATCTTTGGTTTTCAAGATAGAAAAAATGACAAAGAAAATGTACAATTCTTCATACTACTAAAGAATCTGGAAACCAAAGTAATATAGATACACAGTGAAAAATGTATAGCCCTAGTTCTGAAGTTTCAGAGATGAATTTATGCAAATTATTTCTACAAAATAAATCCAACTAAGTGCATAGTGCCAAATATATAAAAAAACAGGACTATCATTTCAGAGGAATACATGTAGTCTTCAACTTGCAATAGTTCATTCAGTGATTGTTCAGAGTTACAACAGCACTGAAAAAAGTGACTTATGACTATTTTTCAGAGTTACAACTTTTGTAGCATCCCCATGATCATGTGATCAAAGTTCTGCAATTGGTTCATACTTATTGCTGTGTCCCAAGATCATGTGATCACCTTTTGCAACCTTTTGACAAGCAAAGTCAATGGGGAAGCCAGATGCATTTAACAACTGGGTTACTAATTTATCTACAGTGATTCACTTAACAACTGTGGCAAGAAAGGTTGTAAAATGGGGCAAAACTCACTTAACAAATGTCTCACTTAACAACAGAAATTCTGGGCTTAATTGTGGTCGTAAGTTGAGGACTACCTGTACATTGTCTTTGGAGAAGACCTTGCTTTAACTGTTCTGATCTCAGTTATCATTGAAATGTTTTTTATCCTTCTATCTTTATATTTGCTTTACTTCTGTGGTAAAGCATCCAAAAACACAAAATTATCACCTTCATTTGCTTACTATTAAGTATTAAGTTCACTGCATGTGCAAGTTGACTTTTATGTTCTCTTTTTAATTACATTTATGTGAGCATGTAATATCCCTTCCACATAAGAATATTTTTTCCTACAGAACTGAAGTATTTTTTTCAAGTTAGTGTGGGGTACTTGTTTGGCTTATTGAAATTCCAGATACCTTTTGTAATAATGTCTGGACTTGCTAGCAAAATGTCTGACTGAAACCTTACAATCTAGGGCTCTAGGACAATTGCTAATCAGTGTAGAAAATATTGAGCTAGACAAACTAATGGACTGATTCAAAATAAGTCTGCTTGGTTAATAGCTACCATTCATCTATGGGCATTTCATCGCATTTCTTAAAATTAACTATTTTATTATTTCATGTTAATATTATTTCATTAGCTATTTTATCATATGTTAATAATTGAATGGCATTTGCCTCTATTTAATGATTTGCAAATATTTGATTATTAGAACCCTTTGATTAACTTAACTAATTTCATGACAAAGGTGTACTGGTGTCATTCAAAATATTAACTGAAAATGCTGTTCTCTCCCTCCTCTATCTTTGTTCCTATGTGTGTGAGAGAAAAAAGAAAATCACTTAAATTCTGTTCGTAATTCTGTTGTACTTCATTGTTGAAATAAAATTATAATTTCATTGTCAAAGCAATAGCTCTTAAAAGCATGCTGAGTTACTTAAAAATCAAATCTGTTAATAAGAAAAGGGAAAGCCATACAATTGCTGTATAAAAACCATTGTCAGACTGAGTAGTATAACCGCCCTGAGTCCTGCAAAGGAAAAGGGTGGTTTAAAAATCGAATAAAATAAATAATAAATAGTATAAGCGGCCTGAAAGGTTTTGGGCCACATAATGTGAGAGAAAACAATAGTTTTCTTGTGTTTGGGGATCTGACATGCCCAGCACAGCATGACAGATCTCCAAACACAAGACAAACCAATGAGGTTGCTTTATCACACCAGGACAACCCCCCTCTTTTTTCCTCCCTGGGCATACTTCCAAATAAATTATTCAAGTACACTCTCCTGGAACTATCTGAGATCCAGAGGGATTCTTGGAAATACACCAAAAGAAACACCAAAAATCAGTTTGGTTTAGTAGTTAAAATGCTGGCATCAAAACCAGGAGAGTGTGAGTTCTAGTTTGGCCTTAGATATGAAAGTTAGCTGAATAACTTTTGGCCAGTCATTTTCTCTCAGTTGGACATTTTCCCTATTGCTGTGGGGAAAATAGAAGTAGGAAGGAGTATTAGATATGTTTGTTGGCTTGAGTTACTTTGTTGGCTTGAGTATACTTGAGTATACTTGAGTATACTTATAAAGTAACAAAGGTGGGATGAAAATCAAATCAAATCAAATTAATACAGTTGATAGTTTGTCACTTATAGCTTCTCTACGCATCTCTTGGTTATGAACCATGACTATGTAGATTCTGCGGAATGTAGGTTATGAACCATGACTAGAAAGATTCTGCGGAATGTAGCACCTAATGTATGATTTAGTATGATGTCTTGTCTACCAGTATGAAGGAGTACTAGACCCTGTTACTCCTTCAGCTTCTCATATTCCTTGTTCCTAATGTTGCTGTCACTTGGCATCACTGTATTGATCACCACTGCAGTCTTCTGGTCTACTTCCACTATGTCTTGTTTCAATCTTTGAATGAACAGTACCTGCCTATCTGTCTGGATCTGGAAGTGCGAAAGGATCTTAGCCCTGTTTATTCTAAATGACCTTCTGTGGAATTTCCCATCTGAATTTGGGAGAGTCAAATCCATTCAAGGTGCAGATTTCAGGCCTTTGGTTGTGCCATTCAGTATTCCTTGTTGGATCTTAACTCTGCCACTCTGTGTTAAATTGTCTCTAAGGCCATCCTGCAAGATGAGAGAATCTGGAAGCGAAAAGTGGAGGGAGAGAAAGAGAGAGTTATTATCATTTTCCTCTAATTAATTCTAATATAAAATTTGTTCCTCCACTCTCCAGAAAACAATTTAAAAAGCTTCAAGTTCTCTTTCTTAAAAATGTTCCTCTTAAAACTGTATGATAAAGAATAGATCTGCTTCACAAATTGAAAACATTTTCAGTCTATAATAAAAATTTGGAAAAAAAAGTTTTTAAAATGGATTTAGTTAATATCTTTATGCATTCATGTACAGTTGCTTTTTCTTGGTAACATCAGTACATCTCCCTCACCATGTGTTTACTGTATTTACTACCAGATGTTGCCTTCCCCCACAATGCATCCTGAAATTGCTTTTGAAACTAATATTATGGTGAAATATGCCTGCAGTTTCTCAAATGGTTTCTCCCTACATTGAAAGAGGCTGTTTTGGATCCCACCTTTGGGAGACTTGAGAATTTCTTTTTGAATTTCTGTTGATGCCATTTTTGAGCTTTTGATGAAGATGACTGAGAGTGTTACTGCTGGAGTGAAAGTTGAGGGCCACCACATTGTTTCCAATATAACTGGAAAGGTTGGTAGAAATGTTGAACTCATTTTCAGGGTCTTATTTGGGGAAGAGGAAGTTAAAGTGATAATGGCAGCAGAAAGTCTCTGGGAAGCAAACTCATCCCTTCAACCTCCAAACCTCCAAAAATGACTTTAAATCCTAAAATGTCTGGTTGAACTGAATTGGGGCAAAAATTGCCCATCCCTGTACTGGCTCTTTGTAGGTAGTCTTTGGACAGCAGTCTAAGTAGGAACAATGTAGTCCAAAAATGTTATATTTATTTTGAAATTATAGTAATTATATCAAAACCTAGCATCCACATACCACATTTCTTCTCTTGCAATCTGTGTCTTCCATAGTCTTCTTTTTCGATGATAACAGTTATCTCTTAGTACAGTGAGATGTAAAGTACCATAAATTTGCACTTATAGTTCTAGATGTCTATATTAGAACTATGTGGTGATCCGGATATGAAGTTCAAAAATATGATTGATTGTCCAGTTGTAAGGAACATGTTAAACCGGCAGCTGCTTTAAGGTATTAGATATACATTCTCGCATGCTCTGAATCACATGTTATTCTTCAGATATGGATCATTGCACAAATCTAATCTATGTACATTAATTAGCTGTTATGTGCTTCATTCAAACAGCGGCCTTGCTTTATACTCTTGTTTGATGATGCATCAATGACTTCCTTGGAGCTGTAAGATTCCTTCTTGTTTCCCTCCCCTGCCTGCCCTGATTCTTTACACTACGTTAGTTTATCTCAAGAAGGTTATTATGCTCCAAATCATGGTGGGTAGGCCATTAAAAAGATGGGAATGTCTATTATTTAAAGACCTCATTACGTCAATATAAAAAACAAGAGGACAACCATGACATTGTGAATACATTTGAGAAATACTAATAGTTCAAGTGGGTTATTTTATGTATGTGTGGTGTGTTTATTTTTTCCCCTCCTTTTTTAAAGAAACAAAATTAGTTGATATTCTTCATGCTATATTAAATTGGACCATATGTCAGTCAACACACATCACAGAAATGGCTATGCATGTGCAACCAAATAGTAATTTTCTGGATTTTCTTTTAAGTTAAGGCTGCTGGTACTCTGCCTAAAAACTGCACATCCTCGTAAACAAGGATAGATAATATCCAGTTTTGCCCAAATTAGGACCACAAGAACAACATTAATGCTATATACCAAATTATAATAGTTGTCCTGGTAATTCAGTGTTGATAATTTAAACCCCTCTAGGGTTTAAAGCATGAATTCTTATTAAAACTGTATGTGAAGCTTGCTGGCTGGGAATTCTGGGCATTGAGGTCTATTATATTTGGAAGACATCAAGTGGGGTAAATGGTGCTGTACAAAATAATGTAATGCAAAGAAATGGCTCTTGGATTTGGTGACTGTCCTGTTGGAATTAAACTGGGACATAGCAACAACACTTATATTCAAACATGCTCCTGTACAAATCCACATGCTTCCTAATGGGATGCATTTTGTATGGAAAATAGCACCACATGCTGCTGTTTCAGCAATAGAAATGCTTCTGCCTTTCTTATAACACCTGGCTTATTACGAACATTTTCAGGGGAAATGCAGGGAGGGAAGGATTGCTTTTAGGAGAGAAAAAATGTTCATAAAATATCTCACCTTTTTTTGAGTCAACACCATTTAGGAAATTTAAATCAGCTAAATCTATGTCACGAGGATGCTGCATGGGTTTGCTTTTCCTTTAGATTATTTAAGTGCTACTAAGTAAAAAAAATAAGATTCTCAGCAAAGTTTAGTATTTAGATTAGAGAACTAATAAAAGGTATGTTGCTAAATATAGTGGATAAAAGTTCTTATTGTTTTCCTTCTACCCATATTTGCTTTCTTAGGCAAACTCTACCTTAAAAAATAACATGCTGGAATTAGTTTCAAAAAATGGATATGGTCACTGCTAGCTTCCCAATTTGAAAGTTATGTGGAATAGAATCCATAACATTGTTTCTAATCTGGAAGGTAAAAGGCAGGATAAAAAAAATCAAGACATTTCCTCTAATCTGTGAATCTTTAAACTGACAATAATGTTAAAGTGGTAGGGTTTAGGTCCCAAAACATCTCAGCCACTTATGGCGGATTTGAGAAAACTGTAGCACGGTTATTTTTCCCTGGCAACAGGAAAGAGTTGATACTTTTAAGCACTTGAACAGAATGCTTAGTCACTCAACCTTAGTCAGTTGCTGTCTTTCAGTTTACCAAGATGCTCAATTTTCTATTTTTCTCCCTTTTCTCTAAAAATACCATGACATAGATAATTAGGTCTTTTGAGTAAGAAAGACGCACAGGAGCTCACTCGGTTACGCAGCACTAGGGATTCGAACCGCCGAACTGCCTAATCGACAAGTTCAGCATGTTAGCCACTGAGCCACCATTTCCCTCTAATTTGATCTCTTTCTCTGCATAATGGAGGGTGATTTTTAACAGTGCTGGGCTGGGTGGGGGAAAAAGTTAAAGTCTTTTTTTCCGCATTGTTTCCTTAATTTTTATTGTACCTATTTAAGCCACAGAAAAGGACAGGTTTATTAAATTTTTTGGTTCTCCTCTATAGGAGTAGCCACTTTGTACGAGATCACTTAATTCAGGGAAATTGTAAAGCAATCTTGAAATACCAAGTCATATTATCTTCTCCTCTCCTAGGTGCTTTGAATAGAAATGGGTTTCTTAAAGATTTAGTCACCATGTTCTATATTTTGTCTATTTTTGCTCTTCAGAGGGAGAGAGGAGGGGATTGAGAATGATGGAGGAGTCATAACTCCCAAATGTCTTTTTCTACAAAAATATGATAGAACTATAAAATTATTTTTTCTTCTCAATAGGAGTGAAAAGGTAAGACTTTTTCTGAAAGATCATTGTTATAATAGCAAAACTTTGCTCTACGTTTCTACTTTATGGGGAATAAGAGTGGGAGAATGATGATTATTCAGAAAATATTAGGCAGACTGAATATAAAATCATGTTTTGATTGCCAACGATTAGTTATTAATTATAACAAGAGCCAATGTTGCTTCTTAGCATATAAAACAAGATCCTTCAAAATATTCTAAAAAAAAGCAAAGGGCCTATTTCCAAAATAAATTAATAAGAGGGGATAAAGTCTACTGGGAACAACAATAACTAATACGTTTGCCTACTTAACTAAACTTCAGAGAATTCAGTTTAACTTAAATGGACCCAAACGTGCACAGAATTAAATTGATATACCCAATCAGTTGTGCTGTAAGAATTTTAACTTGTCTTGCATAGTTACTCTCCAAGGAAAAAAAGCTAGAAAAGGATTTAACTGAAAAAATAGTGTTTTCCATTTCGGACTTAGTCATGGACTGGCAGCATATCTGTCAAATACAGAATAGCTGTTTTGGCCATGATTGGTTGATAACAGTCAATAGTAACTCCTGGTCCTTGTCACAGCTAAAATGTTTCTCTTTATGCTAGACAGTGTAGACAATAGAAGCAGTTTGGGTATCTAGGTGAAAAACTATTGCATGAACTAGCTGTAAAATATTATGAGTATAGAATCCTTCAGAGAAACTTTAATCCAACTCAGGGTTTACTTTGTATGAAATAGTCCTCAATTTATTCCAATTCAGATTGGAATTTCCATTGCTAAATAATGTAGTTTTAAAGTGGCTAAGATGCTGAGCTTGTTGATAGAAAGGTCGGCAGTTTAGGAGTTTGAATCCCTAGTGCTGCATAATGGAGTGAGCTCCCGTTATTTGTCCCAGCTTCTGCCAACCTAGCAGTTCGAAAGCACGTAAAAAATGCAAGTAGAAAAATAGGGACTCACCTTTGGTGAGAAGGTAGCAGCATTCCGTGGGCCTTTGGTGTTTGGTCATGCCGGCCACATGACCACGGAGATCTTCAGCTTTGAAACGAAGATGAGCACCGCCTCCTAGAGTCAGGAATGACTAGCACATATGTGCGAGGGGAACCTTTATCTTCAAAACATGATTCCATCACTTACTATGACAATTACTTCAGGATTGATGTGATTTCAATGGTTGTTAGGGGAGAAATATAAGATTGATTTAATCAAAGTTAAAATAGATTATGTTGCTTTCTCTGATAACCTGTATGGATGTTTGCTGATCAGGACTGAACGATGAAGCTTTAAGGATTTTTTAATAGATAAGAAATGAGATACAGTGAGAAGGACCTTTTGTTGCATTTTAAGAAGGGCTGATAAGTTATTAAAATTGTCTATATTTGTGATGAAAGGGGAAGTCACTTCTTTATATATTTATTTTCTTTTTATTATATTCTTATCTCTTTTCTATTTATTTTTTCCTTTTCCACATTTTCTATTTTTTTTCTTTATATTCCTTTATTTTTGTTAGTTTGTATTTATTTTTAGCTTTTTAATTCTAATAAAATTATCTGATAAAAATTTGTAGCTAGCAGAACATCCTTTTCCTCTCCAATCTAGTGACAGTAGAGCCCCCATCATCATCACTTTGCAAGCACCATTGGTATCTAGGATCCTTGTACCACATTCCAATCTTTGGTGACTCATAGATTATGACAGTTAATCAGGTGTTCAGACGCAGAACTTGGATAGCTCCAGATTGTTCCAGAGAGGTTTTATCCCATAGATACAAAATGTTCCATTCCAGATTCTGTTTCTTCTCTGAAGTCTAAAGAGATGTTACTTGGTCCTGAAATCTTATATCTCAGTCATTATACTATTCATGTTGACTGGTGTTTTCTGTTACGGATTGCACCAGTAGAGGCCAAACCAATTTCGTTGTATACATGATGTACAATGACAATTATTATAAACTTTTATTCATTAAACATGAAATGCATCACAAATATCATTGACTGGTGCTAATGGTTGATACGGGTTGCTGCTAGCGTCCTACCTTGTTTCCCCCAATACAAGACATCCCCTGATAATAAGCCCAATAGGGCTTTTGAACGCATGGCAATAAGGCCAAGAGCTTATTTCAGGGTTCAAAAAAATATAAGACAGGGTCTTATTTTCAGGAAAACATGGTAGGTATCAACCAAGTACCTTCTTAAAATATATGATGTT